>CM031571.1:17025618-17336558 GCA_018467065.1 Ephestia elutella | reverse complement strand
CGAGCGAAGCCAGGGCGGAGTGCTAGTGTATTATATATAACATCAACAATCTTATATATAGGGTTGTTATGATAACGACACTATGCTGAATTTGAAAGAAACATAAACCAAACTAAATATAGTACAGAGTACAGACACGTTATTTTTATTGCTACCTGGCATAATATAAGCCGCATACGACTCTAGCTCCTTAACTCGCTAAAAACACTCAATCAAATTGAATTTGGCTGAGTATGCTCTTTGGAGGAAAATGCCATATCATCAATACATAATAATGTAACTGGTCTGTGTCTGTACATAGAGATATTTAAAAAAAAAAAAATAGGAGGGGTCTTTATAGGGCCAATACTTAGAAGCCAAAAAGATTTTTTTAGAATTTTTGTCTGTCTGTCCGTCTTTCTGTCTGTCTGTCTTGTCTGTATGTTTGTACGCGCATCACGCAAAAACTACCGGGTCAAATTTGATGCGGTTTTCACTGTTGTGTTGTTGAAAGTCTAACTTAAAATCTGGCGTAGGTTTCATCTGGATCTGTCACTTAGAACTTGAGGTATTAACAATAGTAAATTACGCGCGGACGAAGTTCGATAGCACAGGCTAGTATACGATATAAAATCAACAGCACATCCAATGTTTGTTTCAAATTCGCCGCTATACTACCACAGCATAGAGGTCCGTGCAGTGTAACTTATCGTGCAGTTCACTGTACTAAATAGTGTTAATGTTTTACAAGTAACACTGTTTACGTGGGAATCCGCGGTAAAATTTATTAGTATATATAGCCTTAATAAAGTGCTTAGGTAAGAGTCGGTTTGCCCTACGACATTATTCTTAGTAAAGGACCTTTGTCCGCGGAAATCGGAATAATATGAAACAACTAGAAATTACTTATAATGACAATGAATCGCTTTGATGCGATGCTCTGATAATATCTTAAATAATATCACCGCACAGGCACAGAATAAATGTATTCTTCAAATTCTATATTGTGGCACAGGCAGTCGACGTAGTTAGAGATAGTTCTTGTATCCAAAATCATTGCAAATTCGCCTCTGTATAAAGATATCTCCGCATAAAGACCATGAGTAACCCCCCTATACGTAGTTCTGTACTGTTAATGAAAACAATTCGCCAAATAATGACAAATAAAACGAGTAGGCTTGTCGTTCTGTCCATAAAACCGAAATGCAGCGTGTCCTACAATCGGGCATTCATGCCGCGTCGCGGTTGGGGAAAGGGTTGCCAACACATGGAATTTTTCACAAATCTCCCTTTTTAATATATCCCATGTTCAACCTACTAATTAAATAATAAAACTATTTCTGTGTCCTATCGCAAAAAAATATGAATTGTTTTTAAAAAAATCCTGTGAAAAGTTCGTATTAATTAATCGTTCGAAGAAATTTTATTTTATCGATACTTGCTTGGCTTGAGCTTCACGCTATACCATCTCAAAACTAAATATGGATACCAAACAATATATTCGAGAAACTATTACATGAAAAAATCTGAATGCAGTGGCGTAGCTATCTTGAAATTAGCTCAAAAGCACAAGGGACCTCGGACACTGACCAGCTTTGTTTTTGAGAATGATTTTTTCCTCACACACACATGTTACACGTGGGGTTTTTCAGGCAGCAGCAACAACTCAATCAAAGACACTTTGTGACCAACACACTTGTATTTTCAATAAATCAGAATTCATCCGGACAGCGTAACGACTTATTTCAGTTTTATACAGATACCCTTCTAAAAAACAGTTGCAAACGGTTTTATAATTTTACGATCAATGAATGAATGGGACGAACGAATGAGTTTACAGAACAATCTAATGTATGAACAGGATGAATGACTGGAATGAATGTTTAGAAATATGTTGTCATAAGTCAACTTAATGTTAATTAATTTATTGTTACGAAATTGTCATATTACACAAATATTATCATAAATTATTATATCAGAACGTAATCAATGTGCTATATTACTACTACTGGCTATACTATTTCCTATACGTGGTATATCCGGTCCCTGCAGAGGAGGTGCTGGATGTAGTCGGTAACACACATCATTTTAGTTGTTATAGTTTTATTTGCTCCAGAGCCACACATATGAATTGTTGACATTGTATTATGTGATCGATGTTATTATTTTGTTCTTTTTTTTTTAGCAGTGGTCGTTCCGATACTAATAGTTTGTAGCTTTGAGATTTTTAATAAAATTATTTTACAATTTAATGTGAAAAAGTCCCTGTGAAGGTCTAATTTCTTAATAAACGTTTGATTTTGATTTTGCCAACCCTACGCAGCGTAGTGGTCGCTGTGTGGTATTCATCAATGACCACTGCGACCACGGCTGATATTTGGGAGACTTATTCGATATTTCCCAATATAGTTAGGTACTATATATTAGTATATGTACTATAATATACTCGCTTACGTCGTGGGTTGTCGAATAAGTTTTCTCAGGTACTTATTGAGCGGAGAACATCCAAACATCGATTCTCAGAAACTTCACTATTATAAATGTGAAAGTGAGTTTGTTTGTTTGTTCGTTTGTTAACTCTTCACGCTTGATCTACTGAACCAATCTTCCTGAAATGACGCATACACATAGTTAGAAGTACGGAAAAGGACATAAGGTTTCATCCCGGGAAAAACACTGTTCCCGTGGGAAATTCACGTGGACGAAAACTAGTAATATTAATAAGATAGGATTACTTATGACCATTTTACTTTATCGGAAGCCCCTAGAGCTAGCTCCAATAGCTACGCCATTGAATCTAATGTCAATATTTAAAGTTTTGACAGTCCCCAGCTTCCTCAGTTTTAAATTTGATGGGTGGAATTAAAACGTAGTGATTATATACTCTTTTAAGTGGAATATAAACTGGAATGAAGTGAATTTTATCCTGAAATTCACAGCGAACGAAGCCCCAGTATTTTGTAGTATTTTCTCACAAAATTGACAGAAAAAGGCGCTTCTATTTTTCTATATTAATAACAATTCTGTGATAGAATACACATCTGTTTACTATCAGAGCTTCCTCAGATGCCATGTAGTGTAGTGGACCCGCGCAGTCTCTCTACAGCCGGGTCGATAGCCTACACCCCCCGCAGATCGTGCACACCCCTCACCCCCCCGTCTCGGCCCGTCGATTCATCGTTGGGAATTCTAGCTGTCATAAATCCTCAAGAAATAGTGGCAGTGACGAAGCGGCTTTTGCTCTTAGCTGCATCGGGTTATTTTTAGTTAATGCAGTTGGCACATGACTTGTCAAAACCACGTTAGGTGTGGAGCTTGTGTATCGTAAATTGCATTGAATATAGCTCCATAGTCTTCTATGGAGTCACGAGTTTGAATCCTCCACGAGAAATATTCCTGCGGTTTTAGTCAAAGTCAATTTTTTATTGAAAACTTTTGGCGCTTCAAAGAAGGCTCTTTTTCGACGTCGAAAACTAATTACTTATCATAATATATTATGTCTCAAAGCTACAAACGACTTGCATTTCGGAACGACCACTGCTGAGAAGAAATGCCGAAAGAAACTCATGAAACAGTCTTGGTCGCCTGAACATGCCAGAGGGCGGCTAGTTATTAACTTCTATACATAGATTGTTGTACAGTCAAAAATAAAATATAAGAAACAAATGTAAATATATATAAAACCCATGTTATGTTTGTGTATCGAGTAACCACAATGAGATAGTTAAAACAAAAAATAAAAATAAAAAGTTCAATCAAGAAACGAGCAGACCAGTTCCCCCTGGCAAAAACGCACCCGTTTCACGAGTTGACGCGGAATCCAAATCGATTGTAGAGATAAAAATTGCCGTGCTGCCGGCTCACCTTTTTGAGCATATAAGCATTCCAGCAGTCTAGCTTCATCTAGAAAGTAAACAAGACTTTGAATGTCCATCGCCTTTTCCAATATTCTCCTTGTGCAGAACAACTACGGCTCTGCTGCCAGAAAATGTGCGCAGAGAGAATCTCGGACAAACGAAGCGGCGGGAAGAATTCGGTACCGGAACTTCACCGGGAAAAAACCACCGGTAAAAATAAGTACCGGAGAAAAAATCTCCACGCGGCACCACTGTTTGCCCGACTAAAACCTAACTAACTTAACCCGGCAGTCTTGCTGCACCACCGTAGCTTATGAAGGGAGCTACAGGGCCCTATATGATAACCTAACCTATAAATTAATTACAATGGAAGAAACCACTTACCAAGCTAAATCTTCTTTTCTTCGGATCCAAACTTGAGTGTCTTCGGGAAGGGGGAATTCCTAATCACCCTACCTAACCCATGAGATCTCAATTCCCCAAAACACATAAATAGATTTCTTCCCGAAATCGGCTCGGCAACAGATAGCTGTGAGCGAGCAGCCACGCGTCACATCCCACAGGAGAAAGTCACAATGACGGGTACACAAACACAAAGTTCAATAGTTATTTAACAAACAGGAAATTCACAAATACAACTCAAGTTAATTAGCAATCAAAGAACGCGGGCCCTCTCGCGTATTAAAAATCAAACCGATATCGCATGGGACAATGGCGACCGTCCGCGAGCCATCTTACGCGAGCAATGTGAGAACCCCAAAACGCCTGGCGGCGATAACAGGAAACGCCTGCGTTTAGTTTTACCCAATATATTACAAACATCCCCCCGTCCCGGTCTGAGAAGCAGACCGCTAGCTTACTCTACGGGAAGGCGGGCGAGAGAGGTCACACCTCTCCTTAAAATCGAACCGTCGACCAACACCTCAGCCACACGCGGAGTGCCATCTCCGCCAAGAATCAAACGTAATATGCGAGCTCGTCGCCAAAGCAATGAGGGCAAATTTGCCTCTTTTAACAATACTAAATCACCCTCCCTGGGAGGCTCAGTCCTGTCTGTCCACTTCACTCTTTGCTGCAGCAAATGCAAATATTCAAGCGACCAGCGACGCCAAAAGTCCTGGCTCATTTGCTGCAACATTTGAAAACGCGACAACCGATATACGCGTTCATCCTTCCACGGGTATTCGGGCAGGGCATTCAACGGCCCTCCCACCAAAAAATGACCAGGGGTGAGAGCTTCCAAGTCATTTGGATCTGGAGATAGCGGACAGAGAGGACGAGAGTTGAGGACCGCCTCAACTTTACAAAACACTATGGCCAGCTCTTCAAAAGTTAGAGCCGTTTCTCCGATAATGCGGCGGAGGTGGGTCTTTGCGGATTTCACAGCCGCTTCAAAAATCCCTCCCCCAATGGGGGCAACTTGGGGGACTAAACTTCCAGGTTATTCCCCTTTGGGCAGCAATTTGACTTAAACTAGTACAATTTTTATCAATAAACACAGAAACATCCTTAAGATAATTTACAGTTCCTATAGTTTGTGCCATTATCAGACCTAATAAGGGAAGGTAGACCTCGACGCGAAACAAAGCGATCCAACGCGGCGACGAAGGCCTCCGTAGTCAGAGCCGATACCACCTCCAAATGGACAGCCTTGGTGGCCAAACAAACAAATACACACAAATAGCCCTTGACAATACGGGCATTACGAAAGGGAGAAGCCTTGATCGAAAAGGGACCGGCAAAATCGGTTCCAACGCCGTCAAACGGTCTCGAAGGTCGGATTCGATCAGCGGGCAAATCACCCATCTGTGGTTGCATCGTAGATGCCTTCAACCTATAACATGCAATACATCGAAACAGAACACTACGGATTGCTCTTCGGGCAGACAAAATTCAAAACTCGCGTTGCAAAATAGCCAACAAAGCATTGCACCCAGCATGGGCGTTACGAATGTGTCGATCAGACACCAAAAGCTGCACCAAGGGTCCGCCCTTGGGCAACAACAGAGGATGGCGAGTCTCATATGGAAGATCCGCCTTCCGGAGCCTGCCTCCAACCCGAAGAAGCCCATCGAGTCGATGTACGGGTTCAAACGAGCGACCGCGCCCTTCAACTTAAGCGCGTCCGTCGCGCAAGATACGAAGCTCTGACTCAAACCGTCCGGTCTGCACGACACGGACCCAATGCAACAATGCGCTCCGGCGCTCTTCTGCACCTGCAATCGGCTCCAACCGCTTTGCCTGTGGGTTTCTACAATTATGTATGAAACGCTTAATCAACTGGTAACACCCAGAAGCTTATCCAAGCTGCTATACCGAGCAAGTAGCCAATCCGGCTCCGACGTCGTCTCAGCGACTACAGCATGTACACGGAGCCCAGTCAAACTCAAAGAAGTAACATCTGTCTGACAGACAGGCCAAGAAGTTCTGATCCCATCAGCCACCCTGGACCCCACCAGAGCGGGTGTGACACCAATTCTGGTGCCGTACAACCTCGGGAAGCACAGTCCGCTGGGTTAAGCTCTCCCGGCACATGTCTCCATGTTATATCAATTCCGATATTTTGAATTTGGGAAACCCTGTTTCCAACAAAAACCTCCAAGGTATGTGGGGCCGCGCGCAACCATGCAAGCGCGACCTGGCTATCCGACCAGGCGAAGATGTCTCGTATCTCGACCGTGGCCGCCAGCTCACTGGCAACGTGATGCAACAATTTAGAAAGAAGGTGAGCTCCACTCAACTCAAGCTTGGGAATAGTCAGCCTAGTCCTGATGGGGGCGACCTTGCTCTTCCCTAACAAAAGCGAGACATTGACCCGGCCATCGGCGTCAACTGTCCGCATATAGACTGACGCGGCGTAGCCTCGCTCCGACGCGTCACAACAGCCATGCAGGCTGGCTCGATATTTCCCGGGTGGCAATATTCGACGAGGCAAGGCAATCCGATTGACTTCCTTAATCGATGAAAACAACTCGAGCCAATCATCCAATGGAGAGCCAAACAGCGGCTCGTCCCACGAGACGCCCAAAGTCCAAAGTCTCTGAAGAAGACACCTTGCAGAGAATATCACTGGACTGATCCAACCGCTTGGATCAAACATACGGGCTATTACGGACAACACCGTTCTCTTAGTCCAGACTTTTGGTATTTCCAAGTCCACTTGGAATGTGAAAATATCGGTTAGCGGCTGGTACTGCATGCCCAGCACCGCTATCCTGTTGGGATCATCCACATCCTCAAACAGGTGAGGGTTCTGTTGGTGATCCTCCGGGATCCCTTCTAGAACTCTAGGCTCATTGGACAACCACTTACGTAGCTCGTAGCCACCTGTCTTCAATATTTCAATCAATTCATCCCGCAGTAGGAGGGCCTCCTCAATACTTTGGGCTCCGGTGCACACGTCATCAACATACAAATCACGTGACAGCACGGAAGCCCCACGGGGAAAGCGGATCCGTTCCCGCTCTGCCAATTCAAGCAATGATCTGATGGCGATATAGGGACTAGATTTCAAACCATACGTGTTTGTGTTGAGTTCATACACCGTCACGGGATCCTCAGGGCGCTCACGCCAGAGTATCAACTGGAATCGCCTGTCCTCAGGATGTATGACTGTCTGGCGGAACATCATCCGGATGTCCGCACCAAAAACCACTTGATGTCTTCTAAAGTTCAAGATGATGTCAATTATGTCCCTATGCAATTTGGGACCCGAATGCAAACATAGATTCAACGAAACCCCGTTCGAAGTGGGTGCGGACCCATCAAAGACAGTCCGCAACTTGCCCGTTGAGGCCTTCACCACCGCGTGGTGGGGCCAAAAATAATGCTCAGTTGAGCTCCAATCAACTCGAGCCGGAGACATGTGACCCAAATCCTCGTACTCGCGCATAAATTCAATATATTTATCGCGAAGTACGTGGTCACGCTGCATGCGTCGCTCCATGGACAGCAGTCGTTTCTCCGCAAGCGCCCTACTTTGCCCTAGGCTAGGACGAGAGGCAACAAGGGTAACCTGAATTACAAACCGACCGGAGGGCAACCTCTCCGTGGTTGATCGAAAAAGGGCTTCGCACTCCGCGTGTTCCGGATCCATCCTGGAACTCATAGGTGGCTCCTCCACCTCCCAAAACCTTTGCATGGTCTTGGCCAAGGACGCAGATGCGACAACCGGTGGCTCCTCCGCGGTGCCATTATCAAACACAGGGCCCATCAGGGCAAAACCAAAAATCGTAGACACTGCCATCAGTGAAGACGAGGGCAGAGCCTTCTGTGTACCCAGCAAAATCCAACCCAATACGTCCGAGCCCAGGAGCAAGTCCACTGGGCCGGGATGAAAGACAAAGGGGTCGGCCAAATCCAGACCCGAAACCAAAGACAACACACCCGGCGGGATGTCTGTCGAGGGCTGCCAACCCGCAATGGTATCCATTACCATAGCCGAAGTCGTGATCCTCATTGTGGAGGACTTCAGCGAAGAAAAGGTGACAAGTGTCTGGCCCGTCAGACACTTCACTTGTATGCCACCAACTCCAAGAAGTGGCACAGGCGAGTCTTCGACTAAGCCTAACTGGTGTGCCACTCGAGTGGTAACCAAACTGCTTTGAGCCCCTGAGTCCAACAGAGCTCTCAAATTAATGGCTTCCCCCTACGACCCCATACGCGGACCACCGCGGTAGGGAGCAGAACCGTCCGCGGCTCTGTCCCAGCAAGGGAGCAAGCTAGTTACGGGCTCCCCACTCTCTCCAAACCAGGGGCGCGCCACTGACCCGGATAATATGGCGGGCGAGTGCACATCCCCATCTGAGGGGGGCATAACCCGCGGCCCGGCCATACATATGGTACGGCGGGTGGTACTCCAGCCGTGGGTACTCGATGCAGCGGCGGAGAAAACCGCTGCGGCTGCATGTGTTGGGCATTGGTAACCCGCGTGGAGGGGTGTCCCCACTCTCACGTCGGTCTAGGGCCCCCGCCCATGGGGGCCCTATCCGGGGCCTGGCCAGCTACATACTGGCCATGACCTTGGGGCGCGTGGTCCCGGTCCGCCAAGACCCGCGCAGGTACGCGACCCCTCCCGAGGGGGGTGCGACGAGCGAAGCCGCGTCCTCCGTCCGATGGTGGAGGGCTTCGCGCAGGAGCGCCCCCGCCCATAGGGGACCCCTGCCTCAACAACCGGGGGCCATCCCCGTTCCGGTTCATGCAGAGCATCACGTGGTGCAGCCCACGGCATGCGCTGCATGGTATGGCTCTGGGACAGTCACGTGCATAGTGACTGCCCAAACAGTAAAAGCAAAGTTCATGCCGCTTTGCCATGCGGCGCCTATCTTGTACTGGCAGTCTCTGCCAGTCCCTGCATTGCAGCAGGCTGTGGCCCATCCGGCCACATTGCAGGCAGTCCGCGTCCCCCGCGACTGCTGCCGTGTGTGCAACCCGCGCACCAGCTCCACGCGGTGGCGGTTGCCTTCCCTGTTGGGGCTTCCCTCGCCATGAGGGTTCCAAGGGCCTGCGTTCAGGCGCTCTGGATGGCGCTGAGTCCGTCATGGTGTTCTCAGCGGCCCGTGCCTCAAACTCCAAAAACTTCACCAAGTCAGTGAATGTTGGTAGGGTGGTGCTGTCCCGCTCCGCATTCTCGCGCTCAAACCGCGAGCGGATGTCATTGGGCAATTTGCCCAATACAATGCACCAACAAAAAGACCATTGGTCCACCGGCAGCCCCAGTGTGCGGAGCGCGTTACAGGCCACTGTAACGGGCGTGAGCAACTGCAGGCGCAACTGTGCCCTGTTGGCCACCTTGGGCAGGGCCATCAACTGTGCGGCGTGCGCATCCGCTAACAAACGTAAGTTTTGGTAGCGGGAGTTCAATAACTCCCAAGCCGTATCGTACTGGTCGTCCTCCACCCGGAGGTGCTGGATGAGCGACCGCGCTTCATCCTCAAGAGTGGAGAGGAGGTAGGCCATCTTCTGGGCCTTCGACAAATCCTGTCGTGCTACGACCAGGGACTCAAACATATTTTTATATGCTACCCACTCCTCCATCCCACCCCCAAAGTGGGACAGCTGAAGGGTGGGGAGCCGACCAGTAACCGCTGGTCCTTCCTGTCTAACAGGTGTGCGAGGGCTGGTCCGCCAGCCTGTCTCGCCCTTATTGCGGTCACCGCCTCCGCGATATCATCGTGCAGACTCAGGATCTGGTCCATGTCCGCCATGTGACCTGCGTAGACCTCCGGGGCAAGTTCGGCTTCGGTAAGCACCACCATGGCCGCTTCCGCGCTAATCAATCGTGAGTGGAGGTGATCCGCTCTTAGCAGTATGGCGCCCTCCCTGTCCTTCCGGGACAGGAGTCCTCCGGCCGTCACAAACCATCTCAGTTCGTTGGCGAGTGTCGCCTTAGCATTGGAGACCTTCGCCATCGCGTCAAGTCACAAACAAAAAATAACAAAAGGTAAATAAAAAACAACAAAATCAAACAACTACACGAAGAACCGCGGTAGGTATGAGAATGGCACAAACCCGGAACGCACGGTACAAACCGCAAACAAATACAAAAAGGTTACAAATATTCTTATACAAACAAACTAAGAAAAATCTAATAATTTTTACAAACAATTAATTATTTTTTACAAACGAACAAATAGAGGGTAGATAAACTACGCTCTGCTACCAGAAAATGTGCAGAACAACTACGCTCTGCTGCCAGAAAATGTGCGCAGAGAATCCGGACAAACGAAGCGGCGGGAAGAATTCGGTACCGGAACTTCACCGGGAAAAAACCACCGGTAAAAATAAGTACCGGGAAAAAATCTCCACGCGGCACCACGTTTGCCCGACTAAAACCTAACTAACTTAACGCAGTCTGCTACCACCGTAGCTTATGAAGGGAGCTACAGGGCCCTATATGATAACCTAACCTATAAATTAATTACAATGGAAAACCACTTACCAAGCTAAATCTTCTTTTTCTTCGGATCCAAACTTGAGTGTCTTCGGGAAGGGGGAATTCCTAATCACCCTACCTAACCCATGAGATCTCAATTCCCCAAAACACATAAATAGATTTCTTCCCGAAATCGGCTCGGCAACAGATAGCTGTGAGCGAGCAGCCACGCGTCACATCCCACAGGAGAAAGTCACAATGACGGGTACACAAACACAAAGTTCAATAGTTATTTAACAAACAGGAAATTCACAAATACAACTCAAGTTAATTAGCAATCAAAGAACGCGGGCCCTCTCGCGTATTAAAAATCAAACCGATATCGCATGGGACAATGGCGACCGTCCGCGAGCCATCTTACGCGAGCAATGTGAGAACCCCAAAACGCCTGGCGGCGATAACAGGAAACGCCTGCGTTTAGTTTTACCCAATATATTACAAACACTCTATTCTCCTTCCACCCTTCCACCCAAGGTTGGCTGGAAGAAATTGCCTTTGCGCTCATTTATGTATTTACTTTTTGTCAATACTTTTTATGTTCTTTTCTGTAAATGGTGCAATAAAGTGTTAATCTATCTATTTGACTTTGAGAGAACGAGACAAAACATAAGTATTTCTTTGATGTGATCTGAGATTTCGACTATATTAAAATAGGTTCAAGGTGTTCGTTAACTTTTTATGAAGACGGAAAGTGTTGAAATGTCAAGCCGTCTAGACTACATAACCCGTAGATCTTGGTGGCTATTTGTCGGTCGTCAATTAAATGTCAGATGCTGACTCCAAGGGTCGCACTGTTTGAACTTGTTTGCAACCCATAAATAGAGGAGTTGGCAATAATTTTATAGCTAGTTTTCAACCTTTCACGCCCTATTTTGTACTTAGCACAGGACTCCAGCACTTATACTATACTAGCTTTCGCCCGCGTGAATTTCCCACGGGAACAGTGCTTTTTCCCGGGATGAAAGGTACCCTATGTCCTTCTCCGTACTTCCAGCTATGTGTATGCGAAATTTCAGGAAGATTGGTTCAGTAGATAAAGCGTGAAGAGGTAACAAACAAACTCACTTTCGCATTTATAATATTAGTAAGGATTATAAAAAAAAAAGAATTGATTTCAGTCATTTGGGGATTTTAAACACTTAATAACTAGTAGACCTTTGAACTATGTTTATCTTGAAAATCGGTTCAGCGGTTAATTCCTGAAAGCGTAGCCGTCAGACTTTTGCAAATAATACTTAACTATATGAAAGTATGGTATGCGGTATTACTATTAGTGAAGTAAACTTAACATAATCTAGATATCTTTGCTCACTTCACTATTAATTTCAGTCATAAAACCAGACTTTCACACACTAAATGACGTGGTATTGTCTAGGCTAGGAAATTCTAGACCGTCATCATTAGTGCTAGCCACAGCACAACTGTTTATGTGAAATTGTGGACGAACGGACAGAACGATGGAGAAATTATTCCTTTCGCTGTGTAGAATAATATACCTTTTCGTAGAAAAATAAATGTCTTTATTAGATTAATATTAGGTACAATTTTATTAACAACACTATCTAAGTACCGTCACGAACTTTGATTATATGTATAGCCAAAGAATGATAGTCTTCCTAGATACAATATCTTCTATAGGCACAGAAACTACGTACTGTCGGTAAAATCTGCATTAAATCTGTTACAATTGGAACCGCGTTTCTGATTAGCTCTCAGATTAAAGACCCAATGCTTTAGGATTAGCTCTAAATAACGGATGCAAAGTTTGTTTCGCGTCATACATTTTTGACGTAAATGATTGACGCGACTTGGCAGTATCAATTGATATGCCGTGACGACAAATGACATGACGCTGTCGTGACACGAAGCTCAGATGTTTTACATAAGGCGGGCGTCCGTGACCACGTAGTACTTATATGAATTCTGTGCCGTAACAGCCACCATTTTCTAAAAGTTTTATACTTATTTAATATCTAAAGTCGTCGCTTCAACGCTTCCTAGGCCTACCGCGGCGGTTCCGATGGAATTTGCAAAGGGATAGAAAGGTTTGGAAGGAAATGGGGAGACCTTTTGCCCAGCAGTGGGACGAAATAGGTTAAAAAAACTTTTTGACTAGCTCCTTATTCATCTATTTGTAGCCTAGCAGTGAGAACATTAAAATGACCAGCGTCTAGTATAGAGATTGGTTTAGGTATGCCCGGGAATAAACGGGAAGAAAAGGTTTTTGCACGACGTAAACCCATCTTTAGATGGGCTTACTTACTTCTTACTTCCATCGAGGACACTTTTCCGCAATCAGGCCTCCAGTTTGGGCTCTTTTTGCGTGAGGAGGATGGGCCGGAACTTCATTCGAGCCAGCCCAGCTCCTTTTGGAAGCGTAGGACCGCCGATGGTGTACGGCAGGCTTCGCTCATGGTCCCTGGGTTCCCCAGGAACTCTTCTCTTGTAGTTGCAACGCCATGACACTCCAGAAGGAGGTGGCTTGCAGTTTCTTCAGCCTCCATGCATGCCTGCATAGTGGGCTGTTTGTAAGACCAAGTGTAGGGTGTAAATGTGTTTATTTAGTGTACATAACAGTGTGGATAAAACAAATAAATTAAAACTAGTGGTTCGCCGCGAACTTAGACCTCGCTGATTATTTATTTGAAAATATGAGAATCATAAAAATGCGTATATCTCAAAATTGGCAAATTTTGTCGCGCATCGAACTTAAAAATTCTATGCATAGTTGCTACACGTATTCTTAATATCATCGAAATTAATTCAACGGTTCGAGAGTTATCCGGAAGGAAGTCCTGAACAAACTTACATACATACATACAAACAATGTGTTTTCGCCCCAACCACAGAATTAATATAAGTACTACGTACCCCAACTTAAATTATAGCCCTTGTTCGCTCGGTTAACTAAAACTAACGTCAAAATATAAGCCAGATCTCATTAAAACCATCATCAATCAGCATATCAGCCGCGTGGTATCCGTTTTAGCTAACTGTACCCGCGGTCAAAGTAACTGTACGCTTAACGCACGTAGCCACATTAATTATTTACTGATTCTTCAGTAACAAGAACACAGGTTTAATAAAACATTTTTATGTGTAAGGCTAAAAACGTTTTATTAAATCTGTTCGTGAAGTTTGTCACGAAATCATTCACGAATTCATTTCTTGAATGGTCCACTATAACAGTGAACTCTACTTATTCGCCGAATAGTACCCCAAAGTAGAAGAAAGATATGTAGGACGATCTGCAATGAGATGAGCGGACGATACGAGTATTAATGTTGTAAAGTAACGTCTTTGGAGAAATGTAGCAGTGGAGTTTGTTGCGCCGCCTCTTCTCCACTTGCGCTTTGGAGGCGGTAGTAACCTTGCTTTTAGTAATTTTCTGACGTCAACTAACTAAAAAATAAGTACACGACGATTTAAAATTTAAAAATGCTATTTTTAAGTCCATTTAAACAAAATCAATTTCATTTCATAAACAAAGTCGCAGTTCGTACGTAGAAGAGAGGACAAAGAAAGATGGCGTAGGTAAAAAAGAGAAGCCTATTTAAAAAAAAGGCGGAAAAGAGGCAAAAAGATGATGATGTAGTTAGCCCGTCTAGTCTCTTATTTGCTCTTCTACAAACCACTGTAGCAACATTTTTGAAAAATCTTCCCGCCAATGTTTTTTTCTCAGGTCTTCGCCCTTCGGGCACCTATTGTAATCTGTTGTAACCTTCACCATTGCTGCCTTGGTGCCTACGACTGTGATCCGGATTTTAGTTACAAAACTATGCAAAAATATATTAATTTTTCTTCAAATTTTTTATCTTATAGTTTATTTACACTACCACTCTAAATTTACCACCGACTGCAAGGCACAAGCAGCACAAATTATGAAGCTGTGATGAACAAAGCAATTGTTCTATCTACCTAGTAACCAACCTACAATTTCATCCCTTCCCGTACATGACAAGAGCGATTTCTTCCAGACAAACGATGACATATAGGTAGGTATTAGGACGGGAATAGGGAGAAAAATGGTGTATAGAACAGCGTCCATATCATTGTCGGTTTCATCACCACATTTTTATGTATGAAAATGTATGTAAAGGCATTCTTTTGTGTGTCTGATGTAGGTTTCTAGTTTCGGAAATAGCAAACGTTTAGTGTACAGATAACTGTAAATAACTTACCTGGATACACCTTTATAAGGCGGTAATAGAGGCGAATTTGGGTAGGCTGATATGGCACTGACTGTACTAAAGGTACCTTCATAAAGAGCGTAAATGGCGCTTAAAATTGATAATCTTTTGAGCAAAAAATACCCAACCGCGATAAAGCTAGCCCCTTTTCAGTCAATTGAATTTAACCAAAGGTTTCTTTCGCAATTTTCACTTTCCTCTGAACTTCTAAGCCAGTCTTTATTGGATTAGAAAGTGGAATCTAAAAAATAATCTCAAAAAGGGCTGAAACTCGTTTTATTTTCAACAAAATAAGTCGAGGTCATTTTTAGCCACATTGAGTTCTATGAAGAAAAATCATAGGTACTACTCATCATGAGTTACTTCTACGTCTTTTGTTTCAAATTTTATGCGATTAACTTGACCTTAGACTTTGTGACTTTTTATTATCTATACATATAATAAAACAGTAAAAATATTTTGTCTGTACATTTAGTATTTTTGACTGAAATGGATAAAGGGACACTTAAAAAGAATAATAGAAAGCAAAAAAAATTTTGATTTTTTGTCTGTCTGTAATCTCCGAAAGTACTAAACCGATTTGAATGAAACTTTTTTTGTTGTATAGCTATTAAACCTAGGTAACATTTAGGCTGTAATTGATTTTGAAAATTGGAGCACTTGGTGAAGAACTAAAACAGAACAGTTAAACTGGAAGATATATGGAAATGGTGCCTTAACAAAAGTCGTTCAACCTGATGAGCATTTTCTGCTGACGTATAAAAATTGAAGATCTGGAACATCTGATGAAAAGCTCCAAGAGACCAGCTACACTATAACATAAATGGAAATGGCGCCTTAGCAAAAATCGTTCAACCTTATGAGCATTTTCTGCTGACGTATAAAAAATGAAGATCTGGAACATCTGATGAAAAGCTCCAAGAGAGATTTTTCATCTAAAGTGAAACTCACGCGGGCGAAGCCGCGAGGCGTCAACTAGTTTCTACATAACTACATAAGTCCATCAATATCGTTTCAGAAGTTTAGATTTAGTTATGACTTTTTTGAAGCGGTGGTGGCCAAGTGGTATTGACACCCGCCTGAGGTCGGATATTGTTTATTGTTTATTTATTTAAGGTACACCAACAAGTTTTATGTTCACATTATCTTATACATTCGATTAGGTACTATATATATATGATCCGAGTTCAATTCAAATCCTACCTGTGCTACATGAGTTTGTAGACCAATCTGACTCGTGTATGGTAGTTTTCTCATAGACCACCACCTGCTTCCGGTGAAGGAAAACATCGCACTTTGGTTGACTATTTAGTTTACTAGTGTATAAACGCCTACCGCCACTAGATGGCAGTAGTCTTAAAAGTCATGTCAGATGCCTTTAGGCAACTTGAATAAAAAATCTGACACCAGTGTTAGTAATACACACACTCGATAAGAAGAAGATGACTTTTTATAATTATGCTTAGCAAGCAACGCTACTATAGTGACAGACTGGATTCTGGCAGGAGACGGCCGGGTCGACCACGGATGCGCTGGTGCGACAAATAAAGCCTTAGATTGAGAGTCTTGGAAACAGGAGGCCTTTGCCTAGTACTAGGACATAGATGGCTATTAAATAATAACGCTACGCTTCGTCCGCATAAATTTATACATCAATATTTATATATTTATTTTATTTATTTGGAAAACTAGGACTTTACAATCAAAAACAAAGTAACAACAATTAGCAACAGAAAGCCACTTAAAAGTTTTTACACCTAGAACCATTTTGGTTATCTATAGTCGAAGAACTAAATTAATTACAGAGGCAAAACAAAGTAATTTTCAAAAGAAAAAAAATGCACATGTTCTCAAAAAAAAGAATGGTACGAATTCTGAAACAGTGCTTAAATATATCAGAGTTACCCCGTCAAATTTTCCAATGCCAAATATTGGAAAGAGAGATAGGTACAGTCGGGTGCAGTAAACCTGATCCTCCTGAGATAGCATTCAGTAAGGTAGAGGGATCAGTTTTTATCACCCCCTACTGTACAAAACATATTTTAACTAAAATACTTAACATTTTGTGAATACGTCAGTTAACGCATAACGTTTCATTTATAACATATGTAGTATATTTCTTGAAGCACAGTTAATCTGAACTCGGCAAATCCAATACATATGACCTACTTTATTTATCGTTACTTGTTACTTCAATACCTTACCGTGCGTTATGTACCTAAGTACTATAATCTAATTACCGTACCAGTAAATAAACAACTTAGTTGCAGTGATTTGATTAAATATGCACATCCCTAATTGGATTTTAGACATACCACACCACAACCAAGCTTTTGCTCTCGGCTTCGTCCGCGTGAATTTCGATTTTGACCCATTTTGAGGTATTCGGAAATTCCAAGTGGCGGAAGTTTGTTACCTATTTGAAAATTCCACCTCCAATTGGAATTTCCAAAATTTATTTTGTAGTGCTCATTTACTTTGTATAAAGAACCTCTCTGAATAATTTAAGTTTCTACTTTCAGCGGTTTCATTTATATTTGATATCCCAATCAGCATGCAATTTTTTAATTTAGCTGATCAAGCAGTGAGTGCCACATGGCTTTGGTTCTTTAGTCTGTCAGCCAATTTACAACAACAATCTGCAACAATTGTTGCTACAAGGTGACTAAGTTGTTAAAAGGTCCCATTTTTATCAAAAGCTGAATATTTATTCATAATTAATTTATTTGCAAAACATGAGCATAAAGATGACAAGTATGGGTGTAGTGTAGCAAAATAAAATAAAATAATTAATTCAATTATTCAGTACTTAATATGTGTGATTAGTCATTAAAAGTATGTATTTGGTAAATTATACTAATTAATTTTCCTTTATTTTCAGGTAAGCATCTCAATTTATCATCAGATCTTAGAAGTAAGGTAAATTATCAGTAACTGGCTTAACACTATAAGATACTCTCTTAAAGGTACTCACAAACAAATATACATATAGATTTATAGGTAAATATCCCACCATCTTAAATCTAAGTAACCCCAATGTTTACCCTAAGCATAATGCTTGTTCTTTCAAAAAATCCATCATAATACGTAGTCTGTATGAGATTAATCGTGACCAAAAATTGAACTAACTTTATCAGATAGAAAAACGGTACGAAATTGAACATAGAGGCCTAGAGTAATGCCTATGGTCTCTTTCTGACAGACTATACCTACTTATATACTTTTCTGTACTGTAGATACTTCAAAAAGCTCTATACTTAAATGGTAGCCGATCTTGATTGCTTTATCAACTTACAATCGCTTTTAATGCAATTACTCTAACTTTTCTTTCTTATAATGTCTTTTAGTAACTGTATGAACGTGACTGTTGTGTAAGAAATAATAAAGTTAAAGGTACTTAAGGTACGTAGGGCAGCAATAAGGGTGAGTGGATTAGGTTGAGTGATTCCATCAATAAATGTCCTTTAATATACTAAGTAATAGGCCTGTCAATTTTAATGTAGAGCTCAGTGCTTTTAATACTTTACTAGATTGATTTCTGTACCTTAATTTGCGTAATAAAAAAGGTATGCATCTTTCCGTCCTTCATAAAATATTTCTTTTGCTGATTTCAAAATTCGGGTTATTCCCAACTACATTTCGTTTTCATTTGACCGTACATAATCTAGTGTATGTATAAAGAAAATAAATAGCCCCTCTGGCATGTTAGGCGACCAAGACTGTTTCATGAATTTCTTTCGGCAATTCTTCTCAGCAGTGGTCGTTGCGAAATGCTAGTAGTTTGTCGCTTTGAGACATAACATATTATGATTAAATAATAAGTTTTTGACGTTAAAAAGAGCCTTCTTTGAAGGCCAAGTTTCAATAAAAAAAATTTACATACAACCATACATATAGTATCAGGCCTTTTTTCCGTGGGGGTAGGCAAAAGAATTTTTGATTTTGATTTTCGTTTCCTGTGGCTACAAACGAGCCACTTGACTATAAAAGTGATGTATTTTTTAAGCTTTATGGACTCCCATAATCTTTTATCCATTTTCTTTCTATATTTCGTTAAAAGAACTCTTATCTCTTATAATCTCTCCCGTTTGTTCTTATATTTCGGAGATCAAATGAATATTTTTTTACGAATTATGAAAGCAGACATTTTAGAAGCTTTAGCAAAAAAACGATATAGATATTAGATAAGGATTTGTATATTTTGTTTGAGTTATTCCGGTCTGATCCACAAAATCTGATACCCTAGGGGATCCGTTTTATTTTAATTATTTATAATTTTGTTCTGAAATTCTTTTCAACCAGTCGGAACGATTCCTTTTACAATGAAGGAATGGAATGAAATCTTATACGATGGAACGCAGGCAGGAATAGCCCACGTCTGTACTGTTTACTGTTACGATCCCAATACGATAAACCTATTCAGATTTTGATCCCTATCAATCGGTGTAACCCGCAGGCGATCCCTCGGGATGCGGGGAAGACATCGGGATAACAAGCAGGTTGTTATGGCAAATACAATAACAATTTTTTGCGGAAAAATACTACGATCTATTGCGAAGATATTTTTATGTTACTAGCTCGGTCCCGGACCGGACCAGGCCTTTGTCCAGCAGTGGACGTCTTTCGGCTGAGAAGAAGAAGCTCGGTCCCGCGGCGTTAAATCGTGGGAATTTCAGAAAAAATGTTATTTGAGGTTTTATACATTCGTTCAGTAGACTTTGGGTGATTCTTCACGCGCAAACAATCATGCATAAATCCTTAAAATTTTTCGCATTTATATATATATTTTATTACTCGCTAAGTGTTTCCTACTGCTAGGTAAAAGCCTCCCCTAATTTCCCCCACGTATCTTTAGTCTTTTCTTTCCATTCCCTGTCTCTCGTCTTTCGTGGATTTATAAATAAATAAATATATACGGACAAATCACACAGATTGAGTTAGCCCCAAAGTAAGTTATTAATAGTTAAACAATAAAACCTATTGCATTTTGCACAGTTTTTTAATAAGTAAAGAAAAATTATTGCGACAACGGATACAGGGGCGTAGCTAGTTCAGATCAAAATGAGAATATTTCAATAATAAATCGCAAATCCGGAGCAAACGGATGTTGTACATACAAACAATCGATAGATCAACATGAACATCTGGTGATCTATTACGCCATTAAAAACCGTATTACGAGAGCCATAAGACGCAAATTAAAGATAACGACTAGTGATGTGCCGTTCAGTTTCCATGCTGGGAATTTTTACGGGAATTTAATAAAAGTTTCATATTGTAGAGGGAATGTTTCCAGTCCATTCGACTTAAAAGGTTTATGTGAAAAATCCAAGGAACAATGCTTGGAATTTTCTACTTACATTTAAAGATTTTCTAGTACTATGTATTTATCAGAAACAAAATTACATTATTTTCGCTAATATTGTACATACATTTATTGATGCAGCATCTGGCTGTTGGATTTTTATGCATTTTTCACTATCCTAAATCCTAATACAGCCACCACATTCGGATACAGCCAGGGCGTGTCGTTAGTGATAGAGGTGGTAAATAGTATTTCAGGAAAAATACGAAATTTATTATAGTTTTTAATATAAGTTTATATTTCTTAGTTTTACTGAAACGTCAGTTTTCTGCGAAAACAAATAAATCACTGTTTTCCTGACATTTCCACCAAATGATATCGTAGCCATATTCGCGATAGTGTAGGAAACAGGGAAACATTTCCGGAATCGGCACATCACTATTAACGACCAGAGATAAGGCCTGAAATTATCAGCGTAAGGTTGTATCTTATTGCTATAGTCATAAGGACGGTTTATTGTCTACTATATACTTATGTGTCTACGTATATATACTTCGTATGTAATAAATTACATCCGTTTCCTTTAAGGCGAAGAGCTATGTTTTACAAGTCTTGTAATGGTGAAATTGTGTTGCACACTTAGTAACTTTACTATGTGTCTTACAAGCTACACCTACACATCTAAGTGTTTTTTGAAAACTCAGTCTGTTATACTACTCCCCGGGGCTCTGTTTCCTTAGTAAGAGTATTGGAAAAAAAGACTATGTTTTATTCTAGATGTTCATCTACCCCTGTATCAAATTTTATGAAAATAGGTCCAGCCGATCTTGAGTTACAAATGGTGTAACTAACCTCACTTTCTGTCAACATAGTCTTATCTTCTATGTAAATTAGTATGGAACACATTCAAAACAACATTTTCATTATAAAAGAGCGCGCGATTTAAAAGAAATCAAAGAAATATATTTTCTTTAAGAGACAGACGAGGCCCCGGTGTGTTAAATATAAATACATCTTAAATATGTAAAAGAGCTTATCGTACGTCCATCAAAAAATAACTGAAAATGCAAATGTTACAGTCACTCACAGCCCGCGCCTGTCAATCCCGTTTTCACCAGTAGCCCCTAAACAGTCACCTATGTAAGGTTCACTTATCTTAGGGGACCCTTCTAATCATCCCCTTACCTAAATTCTGTTTCACCATCCTAAGGGCTACTTATGCAAGAGTTCCCTAGTAAGGTGACGTATAGTGCGGAGGTACTGCGAAAACGTATATCGATAAATTATTCGAGTAAACGATTTTATTCATATTTAGCTTAAAAACAAGACAAAACACGTAATTTTACTCAGTTTATTTGAAAAAAGTAGGGTCTGCACCTTTCAAATATTAGATAAATAATAAATAGTTAAAATTTTACTTTTTTTAGCTGTATATGCCATTGCCTAGAAAAGATAATTTGAAATCACGTGACTCGACTTCTGTGATATTTCGTTTGTTTATGGCGGGATTGCGATGTATGTTCTTTTCTAAATAATAAATTTGACTTTGTTAGGTACTTAAATAAAATCATTAGTTTTATTTTTACCTTTAACAGATATCCACTGTCTCCTAACAATTTCCTCTGTAGTCACCTCTTTCAAACTTAGAATATCTACCTACGACTACTGTCCCGGCCGGCATGCCACCACTTGCCACCACGTCAGTTATCAACAATTTTGCAGTTCTTATTGTTTGCATATTAATAGACATGTAGACATGCCTTTTCTGTTTCGAAATAGTTTAAAGTCAAAGTTACATACTTAAATACAAAATCAAGCAAGTAGCTACCTACACGTAAGTAGTAGTAGGCACTTTACCCAATTCACTATAAAGGTACATAGGTACTTACCTGTTATTGTGCAATTCAAATAAATTATTTATTTATTTAAAAAAAAAAATATTTTTTTTGCAATATAAATAAAACACTCTCCTTAGATAACCTATATCTTATGAAAAAGTCTTTGTCATCATCTTTGTTAAAGTCCTTCGATCTTTCACGGTAAATACGAGGTCACCTTATCAAACTTCGGTTACCTAATAACTCTATGATATAAATCATGGTAACTATCCATTTTTATCTCGTTAAATAAGAGTAATCTTGGTCGGTCACAAAATAACCTGAAAATCAACTAAAAATATGTGTCACCTAAGTGTTACGGGGTCGTCAATTCATCCCCTAAATTATAAGGCCCCCTTAATGCTTTAGGTGTCACTTAACCGTTGGTGAAATCAAAATTTGCGTTAGGTGCCCCTTATATTTGTTTAGGAGACACTTAAATTTTAGGGGCTACTGGTGAAAACGGGCATAAGTCTTCCTTTTAACACACGCACACACTAACCTTACACACACACAACCAACCGAACGTCGCTATCGATCTCGTCGAGATATACAACATATAAAGCATACATTTGACAGCAAAAGTTACATCGGCATTCGAAAATAATTCGTATTGCCAAGTGCGAGAATCTAAATTCAATTGCGAGTCCTCGACCTACAAACAGGGGTCGGATTAAATTGCACCAGGGCCGTATTTAGAGTTATGAAAATATTTTTTTTTTGCGTAGTCATTAATTTTATGTAACTACTTGGACGGCATACAGGCCGCAAGCCTCTTTGGAGGTTTTTTCTGGTTTTATGGATGTCGGGCTGAAAGTTTTTATTGTTATTGCCAAGGAAATAGGCGTCAATAAAGCTATATTACACATGGACTCGGTAAAAGCTGCTCCAAATGCTACTTTAAAAAAAATATATGTTACAGTAGCCTGTGCCCGCGACTTCGTCCGCGGTAGAATAAAACCTGTAATAGCAGATAGGGACTTTTTTCCAAAATTACCACAGGAGCGGAGCCCCGAAACGCTGCTACTAAAGTAGGTATCTAATGATATAGAGTTAATGATTTCATCAAAGCATTATCATTCCATTAAAGCATGCTTGCGTATCCATGGCAAAGTACTATGTTTGAGCTTTTGCAATTTTTGGTTATGCATTTATTTATTTTTTTTGACTAGCCGCGCCCCGGGGCTTCGCTCCCGTGGGATTTTTTTTATTTCATCCTAATCCGTCCAGTAGATTTTGCGTGATTGAGTAACAAACATCCTCACAAACTCACATCCAAACATTAGAAGGAGGTAGGATAGTATAGAAGGATTTTCAATAAATCACAAAATACTTAAAGAAATGTATGTTGTGCTTTTATTATAATGCATACTTTTACTTAAAAAATTATAAATTTGTTTTATTTAAAAGCCTTTACCGGATTTATTGCCACGCAATCTTTTCCTGCTAAAGCTGAGTTTCCACTGCGCACTATGCTAAAAACAAATTAGCTGAGCCAGTTTTTCATATATTCACCACCTACTCGGATGCGCCAAGCTACATAACATTGCACAACTAAGACATGAAAGTTAAACTAAGTTCACGGTGGAAGTTCAGCTTAAATACTTGTCAAAATAAACGTATGGTCCATTTATTCCTAATTGTCCTATTATGTAAACAATCTTCACAGTACATTTTCTTGAATAAGTTTAAGTTTAAACCTAAACATTCTAACTAAAGTAAAACATTTATTAATCACGAAAGTAATTTCCTAAAAAGTCTATTTTAATTTATATTGTTGTAAAATCATAAAAAGACCTGGTAAGATTGTTTGGACAATTATGAATAAATGGACTTTACTGTAGGTTGTAGCCGATAGTATATATAGTTTCGGACTATTTAAAAAGGTTACTGTAAGTATGACATCAAAGTCAATTTGCCATCAAAAAACTATAAGTAGATTCGCTACCCATTAAAATTAATTTAATCATAAATCCCTGGACAGTACCTGGTTTAAACATTAGTAATCTCGACATAAGGCGCCCTTTTTTAAAAATTAATTTGTTACTCGTATTTAATATTTTGTTTATTGAAAATTTTTGGTACATTTTCAAGGCACTCGGACTGTGCGTGACGCCCTCTGCTTAAATGTCTAGGAATAATAGATAGGAATTACTTGTTTTCCTATATGTGCAAAATGACTTTCTTTCACAAGTAACAATGTCCACGCGACGCGTTTCACGGGTATTCTCAACGGAAGACAGTCGCGAGGCATTCCTAGCTAGCACGCAAGCAACGCATTGATTTGCTGATTTTTTCAACCCATTGATTTTCAAGTAAAGGAAAAATATCTCGCCTGGCTAAATGCTAGCCACCGACCGATTTCATTCTATAGAATATTCTTACGCAACACATTGTTAAGCAGATTTTTCGACCGATTAATTTTTCAAGTATAGGCAAAATATCTCGCCTGGGTAAATCTAGCGGCCGAATTCTCACTAATCTTTCGCAGTATACTCGTATTGAGTGATTTCATTGTATACAAAATTCTTTTATTCATTTATTACTCATTCATGTGAAAAAGATCTGTCTGGCTCTTACAATTTTTTATTTTTTAACGCGTGCCTCTCTATCGAATTTAATAAAAAACTGAAGTGGTACCTATTCTATGCCACCAAAAACAATTTCATGTAAACTTTTGCCGAGATGAGACAATCATCAGACATCAACTGTCAAAAAATTATCAGATATCATGTAGAGCCAAGCTTACGCTCTAGCTCTACAAACCTGAACTATACCTACTCGTACTTATATTAATTACCCAAACTATACTTATATTAATTCTGTGCAAACTTTATGTTTTGTATAAAACTACGCTCTGCTATTCCTGTGTATCCCCTGTGTATATATGTGGCTTATCCTTGCCGTAACTACAAGAACAAATTGTATTTATTATTCCAGAAAATAATTTTATTTTATAAGTACCATTATTACAGAAAATGTATGAATATTATGAGTGCTAATGACGGACTGGTTCGAATTTACCTATAGTTGGCGTAATAATGAAAAATGCTGACTACGATGTACGTGTCTCGTACACATATTATATTAGAAAAGTGATGAACAGTGAATACATTTTTCATCTTACGCTAAGGTGACAGTCGCCAACCGCCATATATTTTGTGTTTGTGAAGTTAGATCCAAATGCCCTTATATGACAGCATATCGAGAATCCTTTAACACATTTGAATCACACTCGCTGACTTTGATCCCGCTCCCCACTTCCAGCTGGCTGGGCCCTGGCCACCGGTCTGCGTCCCTTTGATTGCATTTCGGGAAATTAAACCTACCTACACGAAATACTTGTCATACAAACGTAGACCGACTCGTTACAGTCAGTAACGTCAGTAACAGTTAGCGATATGTCGCCGAGAAATTTTCTGTTCCCGAAAATTTCTTCCTTTGAATATTCCCGAAAATTCTCAGGAATTTCTCGGGTTTTTAGGAAAGTTTTCCATTCTCGACATTATTTCCGAGGAATTTCCAAGAAAGTTTCCGTTTGTTCTTTGGAAATTTCGAGAACGGCACATCACTAGTAAAAGTATCTAGTTACCCTTAAGGCCTCCATGCGGTAATGAAACCGGTGAATTTGCAATTAATTTGGTAGCTACATACTTACATGTGTCATCGAGTCCATCACCTCATCAGTCATTTAATCACGTGACAGGTACAGCCGTACAATATTACCAAAATTCATCGCAATTATACCGCCAAATAGCAACAGCACCTGTATTTTGGTCGAAGTTTTAACATACTCCTCTCATTCTGGTGAAATACTTTTCTGGAGTTGCCAAATAACAATGTGTACCTAATTGCACACAGTTTTACTAACATAGTCACTATTTTTTACTATTAATGGATTTATTTCTTAGATTCAAGTTAACTTGACATACAGACTGTACAAGAGTACAAACTTAGATAGAACGTAACACATCACCGAGTGCGTTTCATTCCACATGATGACTCTCGTCAACCAGGAAAACAAGGAAATTTCGCCACTATTACCAAGTGCCAGACTTACGTTTAGGGTAACGTCCTTGCGTGATGAGTTAAAGTGATGCGTTGCGACGCGGCACGGATATAACCCGACTGATGCATCCATTACACCATCGAGATATTTGTACACTAACAAATTCATTTACGCACCCTCCCTCGCCCGCGGGTCCAGACGGTCTGAGCTGGACTCAGTCTGGATCAATTTGTGCGCTAATTACAGAATGCACTAATTGGTTCATGTCCGGACAAACAGTCAATACGCATCAAACAGAGTACATTGTATTTATAGGTATACTCGTACAGGGGCGGATTTAGCCTTTCAGCCGCCTATGTAACTGTATTTTGTAACCGGTTAGGGGGACGTCCTGGGGGTCATGACCTCCACCTGTGACCTTCTTGGTGTATATTTTTTTCTATACTCAAAATAATGCCGGCACTGCTCGTAGGGTTATTTTGAGTATAGACCTACTCGACCATGTGACCTGTATTTTGTTCAGGGCACAGAAATCTGTATTTTTATAGTTCAGGGTATCTATTCTAATCTAGCTAACTCATAATCGTATTACAATGGTTTTGCAATAGATGTTTATTACAAGGAACACACTACAATTGATAAGACATTGAGACACTATTTTTAGGACTTAACCTACCATGTTCGCTACCTTATTTAAATGGACATTTTGTAACAAATGTGTCTTACTTAGTTACTATTATTATAAACAAGGACTTTGGACTTCCTTGGGAAATTCGGAAAAATAAGACTTATGCAGTTTACCAAAGTTCATCAAACTTAGGCGATTGTGAGGGCCTTCCATGCTGGTCTGGAAGCGAAGGGAAAACATTTAACAAACTCTAGCTGCTCCTCTTCCCGCGCAGATTGTAAAGTCTATTAAGGGAAAGGGCAAGGGCGATGAGCTCGCAACAATCGCAACCTATCACTATATCTGAATCTCAATTCAACGCCCGAAACGAGCCCAAACTGCCCACTGAACCAGCTAAAACGTGGCATTTGAGTCTTGACTCGACCCTTGGCTTTGTTTACCCCGTCCAGTAAGGCATACGTCATACTGTATCAGTATGGAAGAATTGATATTGTTACTCTTTCATAATAAAAAGTACTGAGCGGATGTTATATAAATTGCCACACTGAGACTTCAATCCTAGAACATTGGGTACCTTCTATTTACTATTAAAAAGCAGGTTAATATACCTATAAAAAAATATTCATAGTCTAACTTGAAAAACGTAGTAAAAGAACGAATTTTAATACGAATTCTGCCTATTACGTAGAAAAACTTCCAAAAAAATATCCCTTTTACTTTATTAAATTAAATCCCAACATCGAAAAACTCAATTTAGAGATGCCGCGAATTCTTTTCGTAATTAGAGAATACTGTTTTTTAAGTGCTAGCAACCTGAAAATAATTAAATTTTTAAGTTCAATCAATAAAAAAAACGAAAAAAAAATTAACAAAAGAGAACCCCAACCTTTTAACCGCGTTCCTTAGCACTAACCACTAAGCGTAAGGGTGCTTACGCATGGGGTGTAACCCGAGTACTTTTCTAGGTCAAGGGGTGGCATGGGGTGGGCCCTGCCCCACCCTCGGGACCCCCCGCCCCCTCGTGCGTGCTCCAATTGAACTCCTTCCGCTTTTTTTCTTTTCCTCTGATTCCAATTAGGATTTTTTTGCTGCAGTAGTTTCTTTGAGAATTAGCGAATTTTCTTAATTACAAATGCCGATAAAAGGAAACTTTTTTGTTATTTCATCGTTATTACATTAGCGGAGCTTTTGGAACGCAATAGAATTTTTATTGTTTTTTTTTAGTTCACGTATACATTTTCATGAGTTTTGAGGTGGTCAATTGCTTAGAAAAAGCCGACCCAGTCGTTATTTTAAGCAATTATAAGCAAGATCTTTATGATCTACTAATAAGTAGAAAAATAACCCAACTTGATTTGGTTACTGCTTTAGTTTTGTAGATACAAAAGTTTAGCTATGTATAACAAAAGTTTTTTTTCAGTATACCTACTTATTAATATAATAAAAATCCAGGAAAATCCTCATAGATAGAGCGTTGTCCTAATCGTCTTCCTTACCAGAGACAATCGGCTAATCGTTTCGATTGACGTTATAAGATATATTCTGTCTCTGTGACCCGGCAATTGGCGCCAATTGGCCTGTGACCGCGCCGCTGAATAGAGGTTAGGCTACACTACTCTGAAAAAAACTTACTTATACACAACCAAACTTTCAAAAAAGTGACTAAATATTTTTAAAATATGTAACCAAACCCAGTTGGCTAATAACAGTTAACTTTTTGTTAAAATCAAGTAAACTTTATTAGTATTTTGTCAAATTTTGGTTATTCCTCAAATAGCTAAAGTAGTTAGGTTACACATTTTTTTGAGTGTAGTGCTTGCATGACTGTAACTAGGCTTTCTAAATCTTTGCCTGCAACATGATATACCCAGAGAGAAAAAATGCTCTTAAGCTTTAGCTCTTAAGGTAACCGTAAACACAACACATAGATTTCCTGTATAGTATATGACAGCACAGACAGCCGATACACTAGTGATAGCATGCAGATTTCCTCACGTTTTGTTTCTCTTCCCAGGAAGGCATATTTCCTGTTTACGCCAAGTATTTTTTTATTCACTTGTTTTTCTTAACATTTCTTAGAAGCACTTACCAAGGTGTTTCTTAGAAATCTTAAGAAAAATACAACGTGGGCAGGTACAGTCAACTACATCCCAAGTGAGTCCCGTATTGGAAATTTCCACTAATTGTAGACAGAGAGGGATAACTGGCAAAAGAAACAAAACATCGCAAACTTTGGCCGAATTAACCCTATATTACTGTTCTAATGTATCCTTCAGCGATAAACTATTGGTTTTTTGCGTTTTATTGATACGGTCTCGGTACAAAATCAAAGCGAAAAATAGTCCGTGTTGATTGAATCAGAACCTTCGATCAAAAATATACCTTATGTCTAAGCAATAAATATCGTAATGCAATGGACCGCCCGTCATGGCCATTTAAAGCTGTCACCTTTAATCTAGGTGTATTTTTGATCGAAAATTCTAGTAGCTAATTCTACACTGAAAAAAATACTTAATTATACATAACCAAACTTTCTACAACCATAACACAAAAAAGTGACTACATAACTTTTTGCAATATCTAGCCAAACCCGTTGGCTAATAACAAAATAAAAAATAAAATGCGTTTATTATCAAAATATGCTACAACAGAAGCATTGAACGTTGGTTCCCAAACTAGGAAAACCAGTTAATATTTTGTTAAAATCAAGTCAACTTTATTAGTATTTTGTCAAACTATTCCTGAAATATTCAAAGTAGTTAGGTTATCCTTTTATTGAGTGTAGTAGCGACGAATTTGAAATGATGTCGTGGTGCCGACTGTACCATTGTAGACATAGCCATGGCAACTGCTCTGTTTGCTTCGAATCGCCTTACAGAAATAATCTCAAGTTTCTTTTACAGAGAAACGCTGAAAAAGGTTTCTTTTGGAAATGTTTTCGTCCTTCAATAGAATTGTTTTTATGTTTTTTAAGATGTTTTTCGTTTCTAAAAGGCTTTTAAAACCATTTAACGTAATTAATGCCTGCTTCACAAAAAGTAAAAAGAAATAATGACAAAAATCATTTCAATAAAAATACTCTGGTGCGACGAATAAACTTTGACAAAGGGTGGCGCGATATAGCCCTAGATCTTGTAAGGTCTTGGAAGAAGGAGTGATAAGTCTTTGCCTAGTATTGGGACAGAATAATTAAATAATTAAAAAATACTAGATTTTGAGAACACAATGTATCTGAAAAATTAAATTAATACAATGTATCTCAAGCTTTATCCACTCAGACCCGTCGAGCTACATTCAATTCCCATGAAGGTCCTGTAATGTCGAAGTGAAGGAGTACTTTAAATGCTATTTTGACTATATATTGCCACCAAAACCTTCCTCATGACCCATCTCGTCCATTGATATCGTTTCGTCCACATAGATAGTCATTTAAATGTAAGACATATGTTGTAAAGTGATGTCTTTGGAGAAAATGCAGCAGTGGAGTTTGTTGCGCCGCCTCTTCTCCACTTGCGCTTTGGAGGCGGTGGTAAACTTAGCTTTAAGTAATTTTATGACGTCAACTAACAAAAAAACAATATGACGATTTAAAAGTGCTATTTTTAAGCCTATTTAAATTAAAACGACTTTGACATTGATGAAAATCCAAAAAAGTTACACTCTCATCTAAAATTCTACAATCTTATACTTACCCTCTGGTGGACACCTATATCACAAAGTAGTTAAAAGGGTAATCTGTGCCTATATAGACGTGATAATGAATCCTACAAACATGGCATTTTACGATATCAATTGTTTAACAATAGACGCAATGCCTCATGCGACCTCTTCGTCGTTGAAGCCTTCGTGTCGTTCAGTGTATTCAAATCAATGACGAAAGAAAAATCTCATACGTTTTCAAATGATTTGTTATTCAAATGGATATCGGTGTTATTGACGTACAATGTTATAATTTCATCGCTTGACCTTTCAGGATCAGTAAATTTATGCTTCCTCGCTGATGGAGCACTAAGTACTAGGTAACTACCAACCTTTGGCTGAACTATTACGTCAACAGGCATTATCAATCATCGAATTACTGCGCCCTTTCTGAAATCGTAGGCACCCCTTAGACCTTGACTTGATAACTAGAAATAAGTGCTTATGGTTTAAGTTTAGGCTATAACAAAAGCGATAAGCGTATTTAAATTAGTCGCTGCCCGGGGATTTTGATGATAATTTGATGCTTTACCTACTAGTAAAGGCTTTTGTAGATCCTACGAAACGAAATCAAGCGAACGGTGCAACTAGTTAGTATATGCTTACTTAGTATCTTTACTTATTCAAGGCTATAGGTTGTGATCTTGCCTATTTCTCTCAATGTATATCCTTAAATGGTATATAAAAATGTCTATTTTATTACATTTATGTTGCGATATTTTATTTTTACGAGCATGCCCACGGGCCGCGCGTTTTAGGAGCTATTACTATTTAATGACATTTTAGACTTCGTGATCAAAACAAAATTATATAAATTACGGAAATTCTGAACTCTTTTTAGTAATTGTGTTTTTTTTTATTCATTAGTCATCATCATCATCAAAAATAGTCACGAATGTTAGTTGAAACAGTCACATTATTCACATTAGCTAAGGGTTTTGGTCATCACATTTGCCTTTAACACCTATCTTCTCTCACAGGTCGGCTGGAAAAAATACTTTGTTTAAGCAGCATCTATGTCCATATTTTTCTTATTATATTTCTCTACCTATACATGAATTGTTAAGTAAAAAAATGACTGACTGATTGATCGTACATGCTAATATTTTTACGAATCTTTTGAAGTTCAAGCTTGCTAGAGTAGGATTCGAAATAGGGACTTGGAAGCAGGCGTTTTCACCGCCTCAACCACAACTTCGAACCTAAATTTTATAACCAAGTAAATAACTAAAGAGAAAAGGTATAAAACATTGCATATACTAGTGTCATTGTAACTCATAAACTAAACGAACCTACATTGTATGCGGCCGTTTCACCCCGAAATGTCGAATAACTATGAATTATGGTTGACATTAACAGCTAAACGTGTTTTGTAACCGGTTACAATGTTACGGGTTATCTTTGGAACCAATCAATAATTTACTAAGTACATGTAGTGTACAATGCAACTGTATTGACAGCAAATTGCAATAAATTCAGGAAGGTTAACGTGAAGGAAGCATAGAATTTGCAGTGTCTTTAAAACCAAAGTTACAAAAACAAAAAAGTTACAAACGAAGTCATAATATCCAACCTAACAATTCACATTTAAATTGTTCAAATAAAAATATGCATTGTTTTTAGAGGATTTAATAGTGAAATTGTGAGATTTTTATAAGTATTTATCTATCAATCGACATTAGGTAAGAAGGTACTTAAAAACTGTGTGATACAAATAAAAATCACTTTCTTCGCCAGTTATCGCGCGAGTCATTCTTAGCAATAATAGCTCCCCCTTTTATGTACCTAATAACATTGCTATAGAGAACCATTTCGAAATATCGAAAGTAAATCGCTCAAGTATCTAAATTATAAATGATATCTAACCACACTTAGTGTTGAAATATCAATCATACAATCTATCTAACCTTCCTTGTTTCTTATATACTGCGGTCTACTTTTTGTAATAGTTTCCTGTGGTTTCCTTATAATGACCCGAAACGATACGATTCCGTGTCTATTTATCATCAAATCTAGAACTGTAATGATATATTTTATATGTTTTCTTCAATAAATATATCTGGAGCTCGTTTTCTCATTTAAATTTTCTACCCTCATTTTTCCTTTTGTATTCTATGTTCAAATTCGATTGTTATTATGTGGAATGAAACAAACACTTACTTCTTTGTTCGCAATATTAATGGAGTACTTTGTTATTGAATCGATATTTTTCTTTACGCAAAGTAAAGCACTTTTAAGTAAAATTCGTCAACTGATTCACGAGTTACGAACAGGATACTCGGAACTTTTCAATCACGTTTTCAAGTCGACCACCATACAACGTCCTTTGAAAACAATTTACAAGGTGGGCAACCCTAAAAAGTAAACAAAGTGTTGCCAGTAACGGCAGCCATTTGTAAAACGTGTTTGGAAAAGTAAAACAGCGTGACCAGGTTGCAATTGTTAGTCAAAACATCCATTTTGTCAAGATTTTACTAAGTATAGAGTATTTTCTAACTACATAATACCATAGAGTTATTAAAAGGAATGTTAAGATGGTTTGGGCATATTGAGAGGATGGATGAAAAGAGACTAAAGGTATTTATAATGCAGAGGCGAATGGAAGAGTTGGTCAAGGTCGACCTCGAAGAACGCCCTCCAACCAGATTGCGGACCTCCTCAAAAAGGGAGATATTAGGAGCACCCATAACCGGAGAGCATGTATGAAGAGAGTGATGAGTGTAGAGGAAGCAAGAGAGATCTGTAAGGATCGTAGCAGGTGGAAATCGCTAGTCTCTGCCTACCCCCACGGGAAAAAGGCGTGATAATATGTATGTATGTATAAAGTTATTAAATATACACTAGCACTTATCCGCGACTTCGACCGCATGAATAAATTTAATTTTACGCGGTTCTACTCGTATACTTATCTCGGGTTCTAAGCGGCGGCGTATTGAGATGAAACTTGTTAGTTTTTTAGTCATAGACCTTCAACAAGACAACTGTGGATTGAAGGTGCTAAAGAGTACTTATTGCTCGCAAGAACTGGATTGCGATGGCCCAGGATAGAGAAGCTTGACGACAGAGGGAGGCTTATACCCAGCAGTGGGTAGCAGAAAGCTGACGATGGTCATGATGAATATAACTGTGAAAACCACATCAATTTCATTCAATAGTTATGCGTGTTGCACTACGAACATACAGACATGTAGACAAGAATTCTAAAAAATAGGCCCGTAATAACACGATGTAGCTTACCCCAATTTTACGTGTAGTTTAAAACGGGTATAAAAAGAATAAAGGAAGAAAACTTTTATTCGTATAAACATATTCTCCGTATATTTGTAAATCTATTCAAGCCAATGTACTTACTGCATACAAATAGCACTTCGGAATATTGTGCAACTGTTGAATGCAGAATGGAGATATGAAAAGTTCGCGAGCGAACTCTTGGCTAATAGCCCGGGAAGTAGTGTCATCCAATGTATGGAACCGGCAAATTTTGGTATCGGAAGAATTCACTTGGCACAGGTATTATATACATGAAGTTAAGCTAATTTAGCCCGGTAGCCTTCCACCCCCCCCCTGGTGGCTAGGTAGGGGGGGCATTCAAAGGTACACGCCGCCGCGCTTTAGTTAAAAAATCATATCAGCTTCTATTTACCTACCACCTCGAGTTTGGTGTCATTTTCTAGTAAATCAGGCATGAGGAATTCATTTTTGAGACATTTAGTATATAGTTTAATAGAAAAAAAAGGAAAATATTGACGAAAATATCAAAATCGGTTTGTTATTTTTTTTATTCAACTGTCAATATTTTTTGAAAATCCTGAATTTTGTGCAAATAAAAAAATACTATATTAAAGGATATTTATCTAGCTTTTAAAAAATATATACTTTAATATATAAAGTTATCATAGATGTTTCTGAAAAAAATCGAACATGGTACGCGGCGGTGCCTACGAACTTTTACAGTAGTCTAGTTTCTCATCCTTTTGTTGACATATTAATTTGGTTTTATATGCAAAATATACAGAATATGTACTTTACTTAGTTATTGACTGTCTCTTATGGTCTGATGAATAAATAATAGTATTTTTAGGGTTCCGAAGTAAACATGGAACCCTTATAGTTTCGTCATGTCTGTCCGTTTGGCTGTCCGTCCGTCTGTCCGAGACTTAGCTCAGAGACTATTAATGCTATCAAGTTGTAATTTGGTATAGATATACATATTAATTACGCGGCTAGAAATGTAGAAAAAAATCATGAAAAAAAATTTTTTTAGGGCGGTTCCCCTACGGCTAAAGAGGGGATTATTTTTTTTATCTCGATTATACCATCGTGTGGGGTATCATTTGATAGGTTTTTCCGGGTCCGCGTTTTTAAGAGGCTATTATTTAAGGCGGAGAAATTATACTCGATGCAGGGTGACATTTGAAGGTCACTGCCGTGGCTGGAGAGTGTGGAAGATTGGTGGTAACTCCACCGTTCCCACCTCTTCAGTATTGGTATGTAGAGGCACCGGGGTGTTTTTAGTGGGTCCAAGTCCCACATGCCGCTTCACTGCTCGGCTGTCGAGAAGTGAAGCGGTATGCGAAGGTATTTTCACATAGCATTTTCACCACATTGACAAAATTTTGCACTTTAAAGTCAAATATTTCACAAACGGATCCCTAAATCAAAATATGATGTTCACACACTCATAATATTTTTGAAAAACCTATCAAATGATACCCCACACGATGGTATAATCGAGATAAAAAAAAATCATCCCCTCTTTAGCCGTAGGGGAACCGCCCTAAAAAATTTTTTTTTCATGATTTTATTCTACATTTCTATCCGCGTAATTAATATGTATATCTATACCAAATTACAACTTGATAGCATTAATAGTCTCTGTGCTAAGTCTCGGACAGACGGACGGACAGCCAAACGGACAGACATGACGAAACTATAAGGGTTCCATGTTTACTTCGGAACCCTAAAAATACTATTATTTATTCATCAGACCATAAGAGACAGTCAATAACTAAGTAAAGTACATATTCTGTATATTTTGCATATAAAACCAAATTAATATGTCAACAAAAGGATGAGAAACTAGACTACTGTAAAAGTTCCTAGGCACCGCCGCGTACCATGTCCGATTTTTTTCAGAAACATCTATGATAACTTTATATATTAAAGTATATATTTTTTTAAAGCTAGATAAATATCCTTTAATACAGTATTTTTTTATTTGCACAAAATTCAGGATTTTCAAAAATATTGACAGTTGAATAAAAAAAATAACAAACCGATTTTGATATTTTGGTCAATATTTTCCTTTTTTTCTATTAAACTATATACTAAATGTCTCAAAAATGAATTCCTCATGCCTGATTTACTAGAAAATGATACCAAACTCGAGGTGGTAGGTAAATAGAAGCTGATAAGATTTTTTAACTAAAGCGCGGCGGCGTGTACCTTTGAATGCCCCCCCTACCTACCCACCAAGGGGGGGTGGATGGCTACCGGGCTAAATTAGCTTAACTTCATGTATATAACACCTGTGCCAAGTGAATTCTTCCGATACCAAAATTTGCACGTCATGACACTACTTCCCGGGCTATAATATTTACATTCCATAATGCACTGAGGTATAAGCACAGAAATAGGAATTATATTTAAGACCATAGTGTCATAGATGCGTTATTCCGCCGCCTGACATAAGCCGTATAACACTTTGAAGCTCCTTTGCTTACTCACACACTCAATTGAAACGAATTTCCGATCGAATTTGAAATTATTTATAATAATAATAATCTTTATTTTCCAAATACAAATGGTTTCTTAACTAATTAAATTTAAATTATGTTTTAGAACAATAAAGCACCTGGAATATTGACCTGCGACTTCCACACTAGGACGAGCCTGTCTCGCGGGAGTCTAATAGAGTTTTAACAAATTTATACGATCATTAGTATTATAGAAAAATAGCAACATACATCGTAAGCCAAAGTGCCTTAAAGCTGTGTATTAACAATTGCAATTACGGATTCACATATTTTCAGTGCGATTTCTAACCGAGCGACATTCATTGTCGTAGATGTTTGCATGGATGTTTCTTACTCTTTCACGCAAAATCTACTGGACGGATTTCGATGAAATTTGTCACATGTGTAGAATAAAACTTGGAATGTATTTGTACATGATGTAAAAGTTTATTGATTTTATACATCTAATAAGAATTCGTATCTTTTTTGGTACCTATACTCATGTAAGTAATGGGTACTACCTAAGTAGCCGAAAATGAGATCTTGATGTACTTATAGGTACTCTACGGTCTTTAGGGTACAATTTATCCCGATATTCCCACGGAAATGGAGCCTCATGGCGCAGCAAGTGTTAAATATATCTTGACGATGTAATTCTAAATTCCAAGTACACATTTATCATCCAATTCATGAGGGAATTCTCCCGAAGACTTACGAAGATCTTCAATAATTCATGCTTACAACAAGTGGGTCAAGTTTGCGTGCGCTGTCGGATGCGCGCGCAACGCATAACCAATGCAAGTATGTCTCCATACATGCTGTGTAGAAAACGGCGGTAGACAATTTATTTCTAAAGGCGAGGCCATATGTGCTTTACTTAGGGTACATTTATATTAAACTATCTCTTGCCCCCGGCTTCACCCGCGTCAATTTCGCATTTCACCCAATTTACCCCCTTAGGGGTCGAATTTCTCCTTCTCGCGCTTCTTTGTGCAAAATTCATGTTTCTTGGCCTAGTGGTTTTGGCTGTGCGTTGATAAATCATAGTCATCGTTTAGTTTGTGTTTTTATAGATAGATAGATTGCCAAACAAGTGATATCCTAATCCTAATCCTAACTAATATTATAAAAGCGAAAGTGAGTTTGTTTGTTTGTTTGTTTGTTGGTTTGTTTGTTTGTTTGTTTGTTTGTTACCTCTTCACGCTTCATGTACTGAACCAATCTTCCTGAAATTTCGCATACACATAGCTGGAAGTACGGAGAAGGACATAGGGTACCTTTCATACCGGGAAAAAGCACTGTTCCCGTGGGAAGGAAATTCACGCGGGCGAAGCCGCGGGCGAAAGCTAGTATTTTATAAACATAAATTTCACAAAAATGACGACTAGCTGAAAAATAAACAACGATGTTTTCCTTTACCGGAAGCAATGGTCTATGAAAAGTACCATACATGAGTCAGGTAGCGGCCTTTGGGACGGGCGCGGTTGGGCTAACTACTGTCTGGGCCTCTACGCACTGCCCGATTAAGGACCCTTAAATCCAGAGCACTGGTGCCAGATCTAATTTTAAAAAATCACAGGCTTTGAAAGTCCTTTTTTTATTGAAACTTGGCCTTCTTTGAAGGCCAAGACAAAATGCCGTAGATCTACGGATTTTGTTTGAGGTAATCTACGGACTTTTACGGATTTTCGAATAAAGCATGGATTTTTAAAAATTGGATCTGACTACACTGCTATGCACCGATAGGGTCCTAAATCGGGACGTGAGTAGACGCCTTTAGGGGCCCCGTAGAAATCTCGCCCAGGGCGCTGGTAGTGCTAAAACCGGCACTGCTGGTACCTATACAATCTCATGAGGCATAAGTAGGATTCGAACCTGTGACTTTTCGATCACAGGCGATACTTCTTAACCACTCGACCACCACGGCTTCAACATAAGTAGTCGGGGGTGAATAAACCAGGAGGTTTAGCCAAAGTTTCATTTGATTCGTAGCGAGCGATACGATATCTAAATTCGTAATCGTTTCGACGGATGACTTATTTTCTTTCGTCATCATCTATATGGTTTTGAATCGTTTTCTCTATGAACTTGCGATGACGATTGCGATCGACCACGTGATTTAGCGCGACCGTATGTCATCCCCTTCGAGCAACAAGGACTTCCGCGCGCGGCCCGGAAGGAGTCCGTGTTGCTCTATGGTCATCCCATACATTTTAGCGTTTTCGAACTTCGTTATCGTTTTCAAATTCTGACTTTGTCTAAAGTTCCTGACCGCCTTAGATAGGATTCGGTGAAATAGGGTTTTATCTGCCCCCGACTGTAACATTACACTACCTAGAAAGTAGGTAAAGGAACTTTAAGGTCCTTGAGGTACTCGCCATTATGAGCGCCAGTTCCTCGCTTGTGTTGGGCGCGAAGGTAAGACCTGGCATGTAAAGGTCCCCTCAAGGTGTTGGGTAAGCAAATACTCAATGGGGTATAGCGGCCCTCCCCCTAGTAACCTAACGGTTGGTACCGTGAGGACGCTAGGTATATCTATACTATCGCCATAGAAAGGGCCTTCGGACGTAATGGTATTGTTGCCCCTGACTGTACTACTTTTATAAAATTAATTTTGTAAATTTTTTGCAGACTACCGTCCATTCATTCACCTAGCGATTCATACCAAGCATAACTTTCTGCAATTACCTCTTAAGTGGTATTTGTCCGTATATATATTTATATTTATTTATATCTACGACATAAAGACAAAGATTTTGAGTTTGAGTTTGAAATTTTGTTTAGTGGCAATTTATAGTTTGTAAAAGCGTATACATGTTAATTATAATTGACAAGTAATTTACGATCTTTTTTATTGATGATCAAGAAAATAGACCTATGGAATAATGAAAATATGCGTATTAGGATTGACTTTACTCTCCCTACTTATAAAAGTACAGTCAACTGTAGGTCCCTATGTAAAAAGTTATCTTGCAGTCTCACTATACCTGCTGTCACTGTACCAGAAAAACAGCTTTAGGAAAAAATCTAGTTGTTATAAGAAAAAAGCTAAATAAATGTTTACACAACTTATAATGAGATCATAAATAATTATATTTAATTTCCTATTATAATAAAAATTATACATTGCAAATCATTACCCCGCGAAAGCGTACCCAAAAGGCTAGCAGAATAAATAAATAAATCAAACATACAAACTAATTACCATGCACCAAATGTCCAAATGTGAAACAGAAATTCAACCAAAATACCTACTACTAACTAGCCATAATCCAAATTTAGACACATTTTGCATTGGCATACTCTATTCGGTAGGCCAAATACGCCGTATTTGCCATTTTGCCAAGTACTTAATTAGAATTTTAGGCGTTCATTACTTATTAGGTTAGTTAGTTATTGCGAAATAAGATTTACATTTAGGCGTACATAAACGGGAATAAAAACTAAACGTATACATACTTTTAATTGAAACTCCATTTGACTCCAGTGACGATTAATTATCTACTATGTTAGATACAGTCAAGTATAATTTAATAACTAACTAACCAAAGATCACTTTTTGAGTTATCCGCGTGTCTCTTAACCAAGACCACCCTAATCCTAACTAATAGGTATTATAAACGCGAAAGTGAGTTTGATTATTTGTGTTAGTTACCGCTTTATCTACTGAACCATTCTTCCTGAATTTTCGCATACACATAGTTAGAAGTACTGAAATGGACATAGGCTACCTTTCATCCCAGGAAAAGCATTCATTTCATTTCATCCCTGTTCCCGTGGAAATTTCACGCGGGCGAAGCCGCGGGCAAAAGCTAGTAAACAATAATCTTGGTCTGCGTGCTCTCGAATAGACATTATAATAATGTACCTATGTAACAAGATTTGGAGTAGGTAGTGCTTTTGAATACGAGGTAGAATAGACTCGATTTCGACTTTACGTTAGCAGAATCAATCGATGATGCATGATCAATTGATGGAACATGTCTTGTAAGAAGCTTCGTTGTATCAGCCATCACGTTACAACTACAAAATTACTAGGATCTCCTTTCTCTTTCCATTATAATCTCCTCCTTACCAACAATCTAACGATATCTTTCTCTTCTTTTCAGTCAAAAGGGGTACAGCAGTCCGTGGAGTTGGACGACGGTGGCTGCGACGGGCGAATGACCGCGCGCCCCGCGCGGGCCGCCCGCGCACCCGCAGTGAACAGGGGGAAGGGGCTGTGGCCGACGGCGGGGGGCGAGGGCTACGTAGAAAATAAATGAAAATTACGCAGCATAGGCTTGAGAAGGAAAAAATTGTCCATTTAGATGCCATTCGATTTCTAGAGTCATCTGAAGAGGTTTCCTCGATTGTTTCCCTAAATGGCTTCGTGTAAAGTAAACAGCCCGTAATGCGATAGAGTGCCAAGCGTGACGTCATAATAGACTAGGTTAAAGGGCGTCTAAGAGGTTGTGATATAACGCGGGAGGTTGTGGCGTAAAATAACGCAAAAATACCTAAAACGTGAGGAAAATGACGTCATGCTAGGCAAAAGTTGAAAATATTTACCAACACTTCGCCATACTTAATCATATTTCACGAATTTCTAATTCTGTAAGTAATTGAAAACTAAGAAGCTACACATCACAGTGTGTGTGTGTGTCACCTTATTACTCTTTATTTAACTAGAATTTCCATAATTTCGACTATCAAGTATTCTCATCAAGCCCTCGCCAGCCCAGCCACAGGCAGAAGTGAACGAAATGATCCGTCCGGTGTTGTTAGACCCCCGTGCCACTGCGGACCTATGGACTCCACACATGTATCGTGAACTGATCTGTAACTCGTTGCCAACTCACTTATTTCAACCTGCTTTAATTCGACTTTCGTATGCCACATATACACATTTAGCCAGCGTTATGTCGCCAAGCGTTGTACATTGCTTCATTTAAATGTCAGATATTTGTTGACATAAGACAAAGCTAGCAATGTACGTTGATTGGCCGTAACGTTGAACCAAAGTGCATGCGACTTTAGACCAAAGCCCGCTGAGGTGCCAGGTTCCGTCTATTTATTTCCACTGTAGTTCCTACATTACTTTCAAATTAGTAGATGTATCAGCGATAGACCTAGGGTCGAGTCGCACGACACCGCACCTATCTCACGCTCTTTTATCTGGCAACCTCAGTAAATACAATACAGACGCGTTCACACCGTTATGCCTATCGTACGGAATTGCTAATTCTAATGTTAACCCACCTCTAAGCATCTGCATCGGCTGCTACACTCTCAATCGTACTTTATCCAAATAGAAATAAGACAGTAATTTGAACAAAATGATTGAGAATCTAGATCGCCGTATTTAAATTTATTTAGAATGTGTTAACGAAATTGGCGCCAATTAGTGTTACCATATGTAGATGCTCAGAAAACTACCATATCTTTAAATTAAGTGTTTATCGGGTACAGTGACGGAATAAAGTGCATAGAACATTATTAATTAGTTGTGATATTTAAGTATATGACACGAAGCGCGCCGGCGGCAGCGCATTAGTTCCAAAAGAGTGCAATGGAAGTTGGACTGTAAATGTATATCGTAGTTAGTCAAGTTAAGTGGCAGTGTATGATGCATTTAATTTATATGTGAGGTGACAGCAAGTTGTTTTGGGGAACTGAGCTCTGTTGTAAAGATGTTATTTTTACATTTTTTTATAAGTACCTATTGATAGTTTCCGTTTTTTACATTCGTTTTATTAATGTTTATTGTATTCCAAAATCAACTTGTTGACACCCTTTGTATTATTATAACTATGTTACAGCCGACGATTTCTATAGAAAGTTATTGAATGATATCAAATATATTTCGTCCTTGAGTTTGGATACACGTGTATTGATCGGAATAAGTACATTCTACAATATTCATAAGCTTCTTAGGACGGTTCCTTTCATGAATTAATTATCAAGATATCAAAAAGATTTTTTAAAATAAATCTTTCACGGTTTGGCTCATATTATATTTAATTCATATTTGCCCTAAGTAAAGACTTATTTGCACTTTAAATGGGCTACTTACGTGTAATATCTTGAAAAAATAGTGTATGGTGTTTTACAGTTCGTAATAGGAAAGGGTGTTGAAAAACTACCATTCAATATAAAATTTGAAATTGTCGGTTGGCAACATTGTCCTGGCTAAAATGAGAGGGCTTAGCTGACGAAACACTCGTGATCTCTTTCCCACTGTGTTATTATTAAGTATACTCATGTTATAAGATATGTACACACTAATAACTGAATAGAGGCTATTTTTATTTAGGAATTGATATATCAAAATCAATATTACCTTCTTTTAAAGGTCTGTACAGTACATGGAGTAACAATAAACTTAGTCAAAATAAAGTACAATAAGGGGAGACTCTATCAATATGAAAAAATCCTACGTGACCAGCAACCAAATCTCTAAAAAAAATTGCTTTTTAGGTTATAGAATCTCCCCTTTCTAGTTTGAGTACACTGTTACTTTCATCATATATTCTTATAAGAACCGCGGTGTAATTTAAAAAAAAATATTGCACTGAAATTAAAATAGGTATAGTCAGTACTACTTGAACTACGCGGAAAACGGACAATGGCCCGAATTGCTCTCTGTCGTTCGTATGTTGTATATTGATAATGTAACGGCTAAATATGGATTTAAACTTAAGATTATCCGGCTAAACTTAAGTTTATGTTCGAAGCATTAGCCTCTCTAGCTCTAACCTAAACTTAAGTTTCCCTACTTCTCTCTAACCTGCTTAATTTGGATTTATCTTCAAAAACCTATGTTTAGCCGGCTAATCTTAAGTTTGTGTTCACACCTACCTTTAGGTGTAACATATATAGCGTTGTCACGTTCTAATAACGATGTTATGAGAATATATTAATAATATATTTGATTGTCTAAAGTCATCATTTACCTTAGGTGGCTCAGAATTGGAGTTAAGTTTTTAATCTTTAAAAAAAATATAATGATATTTGAAAGTCTGTGGGTTGGTGTGTACATTCCTTCTCTCTCACTTTGGCCAGCAAAGTCTGTGTTAGATCTGTAGTGAAACCGATTCTCTTTCTTATGATTTCTATTTCTATATTAACAATAGATATTAAATAATAAATGGGTCTAATATTACTCTAATATAATAATCAAATCATACATGTGTCTCATACAAATTCTGTATAAACTGCTCAGAATTTGTATGTAATGTGTTTTATTTTTATAGATTATAGAACAACTATGTTCTAGTAGTCATAAGAAATTGATGTCGGTGAAAAAAACTTTTTTATATAAAAAAATAACTATTTATTTCGTTATTATTTAAGTTTTTTATTGTTCTCGTTACTTTCCTTGGGAATCTTTATCGATTTAGGATTAGTAAGTACAATTTCATGTGCAGTATGTAAACGGGATGCGAAATATCGGTAACCACCGGTCAATATCGGTAATCGCTAATTCTAGTGGCAAAACCCGTAATCTAATTTGACAGCACTGGCGTTGACTCTATCCGTGTGGACGTTTATTACTGATTTAATTAAATTTTGTTTCGAAGGCATGCGATGACACGTATAATAATGTAGGATATTTGTATCTGGGATTTATTAATTGTCATCATGTTTTGTTCGCCCGCTGTATATTTACAGACGAGAAAGGTCACTGTCCGTGTTTCCGCCTGTCTTAGAAACAAACTTTAGTAAGAATTAAGAACTGTCAGTTTGGATTTTCAGATTTTGCCAACAGTACTGGCAACACCTTTTGATTAAGTCCTTTTCTAGTGTACAATCCCATTTTTTCTATTCCGATTGCATCACTATATATCGGTCACCATTTCGAGTCCCGTTGGACTAATTGTTGGTTATATTAGTGAATATTCACTATTTCAAAAGTTTCCTGATGTAATTACGACTTGATAAATGAAATTACGCTTCTAAAGTGTACTATTACTATGTAAATATAGGAGGAACTACCTACTATAATAGTGAATGTTGTAATTTGTATATAAGTAACGAAAATTAAATTTTAAATACATAGATAACATTGTGGGTGTTCGTTTATTTATCTCTTTAAGTTGGGGATCCCTAAACTTTTTTTGTTAGGACTTTTGCTGGCTTAGCACAGACGATATTTTGCTAAGATGATAAAAAATTAAAGGTGCTCCCACTCCGGGAGCATTCGTCTATAATGTAAGGTTACATAGCATACAGTGCGCAACTTGTAATGATACAATTAAGGCGCGCACGCGGACTAAACTAAATGCTCAAAATCGAATATAAAATGTTACATTACAGGCGATTACTTGTCAGTGTGAGAGGCATTGTAATGGAGTGCTCAGATCAAAATTACAGGCGAATAATATGCTCCGGGTGTGGGAGCACCTTGACAGAACCTTCCATCTTGTTTTTACGATAAATATTGTTGAATTTTCAAACAAAAACAAACAATTTTAGAAATAAAATCTACCTTATTTCGCGAAGTTGTATAAAAATAAAACAAGGTTTAAAAAATTCAATATACAGAAATATAATACAGTATACAGTAGATTATTATACATCAAGTTTATCAGGGAATGAGCGTACATCGAAGTTTGTACAATATTTATATCCTGATAGTTTTTTATAAGTCTGCATAAATTAACATATTAAAAAAAATACTTTAATGATACTTAAACAAAGACATATTTTCAATAACAAATTAAATATAATTGTGATGTCAATATTGATTACACATTAGGAATTATTTTAAATTATAAGTACATACAGACCCCAGTTAAATTAAAATATGCAGACCGATACAACATATTATAAAAAAACTAATGGAATTATTATCGAAACTATTTAATGAGTAAAATGATACTGAGAGAATTAATAAAAAAATGTTGGCCGAATAACATCTGGGTGACTATTCTGCAATTATTAAGTCATAATAGTGTCTTACTAGCCTTTCAATAGAAGTGTTATTATCACAGTTCTTGTAACCACTAATATTGAAAAACCATTGAGATACGATTGCGACTTATCGTTAGCAGGATCGCACCTTATGCCAATCAAAACAAAAGTCATTTTTCAGTGTACAGTGGGCCACATGTCAAAGTATACCACTTTTTATAGTGGATCGTATTTCAGGTGGTATACTTTTCTGTAATCCACTGTACTTAGATGATGGTAACGTTAACGACCTAATGAATGTAAGAATAAGGCCTACAATTAATATACAAAATCACAGAACAGCAGTTATTGGATCTAAAAGGTTTTATTCATAATTAAGGTCATATGTATACTCTTTATATTAAAGTATATACTAAACATGTATGTTACATGTTTTTTTCATTATCGCGTTAGTATTCCATTATCTATACATATAATAAAACAGTAAAAATATTTTATCTGTACATTTAGTATTTTTGACTGAAATGGATAGAGGGTCACTTAAAAAGAATAATAGAAAGCAATTTTTTTTTGGAATTTCTTGTTTAAAATATAAGAAACAAGCAAAATCAATAATATTAATCAATTCCTTTTTAGATTTTACGCTGTCAACAGCATGTCACATAAGCCTATAAGAATAGCGTCGAATTTGCCAAGAATGGGCCCCGCCACGGGACCGTAGAAAATAAGTACATTTTCCATACATGATGTAAAAGTTTATTTGATTTTATACATCCAAAAAAGAATATCTTTCTTTTTTGGTACTACTAACCAACTCATGCAAGTAATAGGTACATCCTATATCTAAACTCCGTTTTCTCCTAAATGTCCTATTATGTAAACAATCTTATCATGTCTTTTTATGATTTTACAACAATATAAATTAAAATAGACTTTTTAGGAAATTATTTTCGTGGTTAAAAAATGTTTTACTTTAGAATGTTTAGGTTTGATGAATATATGATTTATTTTCAACAAAATTTAACAAAAAGTACTGTGAAGATTGTTTACATAATAGGACAAATAAGAAAAAACGGAGTTTACCTAAAGTGGCCGCCAAGAAGGCGTAGAAAATAACATCATGATGTACTTATATTCTACGGCCGCAATATGCTGTAGACTGTACTGGAATAAAACTATACTAATCTCGTACAATTCTGTTTCGAAAAAAAAAAGAAAAAACATTGTAAGTATTTCTTGTTCAATGCTGCTTTTTTCGTTACATGTATCCATGTCATTAATATCAATTAAGGCTTAATTACCACCCACGGTAAAACGTATTACGTCACAGCGCAGTTCATTGCTTTGCCAGACATGGATGTTAAAAAGTTAATGTATATTACAGTAACGAACTGAAATATAAATTAACTATCTTTTGCCCGCTGCTTCGTTCGCGTGACACGAACCTAGTTGTATGAAAATCGACTGGTCTCCCTAATTAGCTGGCCACCACTGTATAGCAATTCGGTCAGACTTCACATAATAGTCGGCAAACAATTCGAACCTAAATTGATGGAGTGGGGGTAAGTTCGCGCATGGTACACTTAAGGGCCAAAAAATAGACTATGAATTAACTTTAGAACTCAATAAGAAAAACGTCAACAGTGACGTAAACAACTAAACTGTATCATTTCAACTGCACTTTAGTGTATTTCGCATAGAGCTAGAATTATTTTTTAAATTTTACTTAGAGACACAGACAGCTGAGGAAGCGGGATGTCAAATATATGATTATTGCCTATGTTGGTGAAGGACAGGTAATATCTTCTGTGAGACTCATTTTTGTCAGGTTTGACATTTTTGGTGTATTTTGGTTCCATAGAATTTGTGAACAATCTGTAAAAAAAATTGAATTTGGAGCATACTATTATAAACGGTTTGAGCTTCATATGACAATCAAGTTTTAAAGAACGATTTTCTTTTTTATGTCTATGGTATTTCGTGACAACGCACCTCGCACCCCGCTCATACCACCAAAACAGATCGTAAATTCGCTTCTGGTTCAAGTTGTTTGCCGATTATTGCACACAAATCAAATAAAATTAAAAACAATATGGGTGAAAATTTACCGAGCAGTTTACCCTAAAATTAACAACACCGGAAGGCGGATTTTGTATTCATTTCTAAATTAGTCAATTCCACTACTGAGATACATATTTAAATAATATTTTAGAGCGATCGTTCACATTTATCACACCAAAAATTAATACTGAATGGTTTTTCATTAATTCAAACAGTTAACTGTAATATCAATCTGTGTCAATATAATTACATTATAATTATTAGACATATAGGTATGCGGTTTATTACATAATATTTCTGGGCTTATAATATACCTAGATAAATATTTAAAAAAATTCTACGCTTGACATATTTTTCAGTTGTTTTATTTTTGCTCTAAAGTACTCGTAATTCTACATCACTGAACGATCGCCCGCTTAGCAAGTACAATCAATTATACACCTTATTACACCGTAAAAAGACATCTCACTCGATAGTCATAGTCTATACATATCGTAACGCCGAATAAATATTTGCAGTCAATAATGGTCTAGTATAAATAACTAATTTAAAGTACCTTTAGGAAGTCTTCATTTGGTGGACGCTTTAAATTATATCATGAGATCTGAAAGCAAAAATAGTAAATTAAGACCGGCAAAAATATATTCGTAAGTATATCTAATTTAGCCTTTCGTCAATTTATAACATTTAACCAATGGGGGATGCCACTAAAGTACTCTCATATAGTAACACTGAGAGGCCGCTGTTTGTGATTGTGTGCGTAGTTTTTATTTTAAGCTAGTGGTCGGCATTATCTTTGTGTGCGTGCATAAATTATGTTGTCTAATGCGCATTGCATTATTGAGCAAGTTTCGAGCCCAAAACGAAAATGACAGATTATTTTGCATAGAAATTTGCGCTCGCATCGTTTCCTGTTGGTTAAATGCTGCAAAAGTCATCATCGGAGGCAAAGTTCCATTTTGGGGTCACTGAGCTAGCAGAGTAGTAGAAGTAGCTGGTACCCGTGACTTCTTCTGCGAGGTTTTCACGTTCTTTCAGTAATATTTTTGCAACAAAAGGTAGTCTATGTCCATATGCATTCTGGCAACCTACCGCCTCAATTTTTCAATCAAAAATATGAAAAATTTCAAGATATGATTGCAAACAGATACCGAACACATCGGAATGTTTATGCAAAAATGCCTTATTGTGCCGTAACACGGGTTTACCAATTTGTTTCAGTGCATGTCACAACACTATTGCATTAGTAATGACGTAAGATTGGGGGCATTTTTGCATAAGCCACTTATGCAAAAATTGACACGGGCGATCCCTTAGCAACGCACTCGCGTCGCCGTCCTATCTTGATTTATTGCTTTAAACCAACGAACTAATATACCATAGAACTCTAACACAGCCAAAAAAATGGTTCCACGAAATATGAACCTAGGTGGGCGGGGCGTAAAATAGATACCTCACTTCGCCTCAGTTCGCCGTGGCGCAGCGAGTTCAACGGTTGTACTTGTACCTAACGCATAAGTGTCAATTGTACGTATCATCGAGATCCACTCACCGCTAGTGGTCGAGCAGCGACAGCCGCAGCGCCTCGTCCAGCGCCAGCTGCTCGGCCAGCAGCTCCTGCTGCCGCCGCGCCTGCTCCTGCGCGGACAGTGCCAGGGGGGGGGGGGAGGGGGCGGAGGGAGATCCACTCACCGCTAGTGGTCGAGCAGCGACAGCCGCAGCGCCTCGTCCAGCGCCAGCTGCTCGGCCAGCAGCTCCTGCTGCCGCCGCGCCTGCTCCTGCGCGGACAGTGCCAGGGGGAGGGGAGGGGGCGGAGGGAGATCCACTCACCGCTAGTGGTCGAGCAGCGACAGCCGCAGCGCCTCGTCCAGCGCCAGCTGCTCGGCCAGCAGCTCCTGCTGCCGCCGCGCCTGCTCCTGCGCGGACAGTGCCAGGGGGCGGGGAGGGGGCGGAGGGAGATCCACTCACCGCTAGTGGTCGAGCAGCGACAGCCGCAGCGCCTCGTCCAGCGCCAGCTGCTCGGCCAGCAGCTCCTGCTGCCGCCGCGCCTGCTCCTGCGCGGACAGTGCCAGGGGGGGGGGGGCGGAGGGAGATCCACTCACCGCTAGTGGTCGAGCAGCGACAGCCGCAGCGCCTCGTCCAGCGCCAGCTGCTCGGCCAGCAGCTCCTGCTGCCGCCGCGCCTGCTCCTGCGCGGACAGCTCCAGCGCTTGCTGCAGCTCGCGGTCCGGGTCCACGGCCGGCGGGGAGGGCGGCGGGGGCACGTCCGCCATGTCGGACACTGACATCACCCGCAGGGACGCCTCGATCGCCCTGTGGATGTCTAGCTGGTTAACTCTAGCTAGCTACGGTGCGGCGCATTTTGTTGACACGGAAAATGTAGGGAGTTTAGAGCCTACAAAGGATTATCATTTCAAAGCCGATGCAGACCGTAAGCGCGGCGCGAGCGTACGCGTGTTTTTTAGGGTTCAGAAGTAAACAAGGAACCCTTATAGTTTCGTCATGTCTGTCCGTCCGTCCGTCCGTCCGTCCGTCTGTCTGCGGCTAATCTCAGAGACTACTAGTACTAGAAAGCTGTAATTTGGTAGAGATATACATATTTATTACGCGGAGCGAACTGTAGAATAAAATTAGGAAAAATATTTTTTTTTAGGGGGCCTCCCCTACACCTAAAGTGGGGATGATTTTTTTTTCTCTCGATTATACCATCGTGTGGGATATCATTTGATAGGTCTTTTAAAAATATTATGAGTGTCTGAAGAACATGTTTTTATTTAGGGATCCGTGTGCGAAATATTTAACTTAAAAGTGATAAATTTTGTTAGAGTCAAGTGTCCCCTCCCTCGAACAGGAAAATGGTGGAGGGTGGGTACATGAAACAAATTATAATAACTAGCAAATATAATGAATTTAAAAGGAAAATTATCACGGCTATGTAGACTTTACGCGTTAATTAGTAATAGACGATAAACTTACGAAATTGATTTTAGTATGAAAATTATTCGTAGGAAATTTTTTCATTCTATATGATGGTATTTACTTAGGTTATTTTCATTAGTTATATAAAAGTGGAAGTAACTATAAGTTCATGTGTCCGCATTTCTACAAGATGTACCTTCGGAACCCTACATTGCGCGTGGCCCAACACGCACTTGACCAATTATTTAAATTATAGATGAGTTTGCTCTTGACCACGTGTGTTTTCAGTGTGCAGTGCAACGCGTTACACCCGCGATAAATTCACACCAAAGAGCCACGTATTAGGTCTGGCCTGGCCTTTAATAGTGCGTCTGTCACATACTTCAGTCAAGTCTGAATGCAGTTGGGTAAAACATTTGTCTTAATCAGTGATTCCCAAAGTGTTCTAAATGTACCCCCTGGGATCTACATGAGCCTTGACGGGGTTCTACGTTATTAGCGGAAACAATTAAGGTCTCAAAAATTTTATTTGTATGTCAACGCTAAAGGGGGAAATTGTAAAAGTAGTCTACGACAAAAAAGTTTGGGAACCCCTGGTCTAAATCATAGACATTTCAATAGCGCTACGGCAACTCTAGCTTGCAACAAATTGCATTGCATTACATACCTAGTGAAAAAATACTCTACAAAAAGATTACGACATACTCTCGACTTTAACCATTTTAGGATTCAATGGGGGATTTTCCAAAACCCAAATTAAAAAAAAATAGTTCCAGATGACTTCATAGATGGCGCTTAGTAAAAAGGCGAGTCCATAGAAAATGCGAAAATGCACGGGATTGACATTTTTTTGAAATAAAACCTAATAAAAAAAAACATCTAAAAAGTATCAATATTGTGATTTGTGCAACTGTCAAACTGTTAGGTGATTTTTTCTGCCTCTGGTTGACAAAAAACAGCGCATAATATAGGTACAGTCAATATTACGACCCGGCTTTTATAAAACGCCACCTGTTGAGACTTTTTTATACTGAGATTTTTTTCTTAATTTGCTGTCAGAAAATCGCTCATTTATTTCGGTGACGTCCATAAAAAGCAAGTCTTCAACTCAGGCGCCTAAGTGCCTAAATTTGCAAAATATTTTCATTAGTAAATTTAAGCTTAAAAATAGTGCACGCACACACACACAAAATATTATAAACGCCATCGTCTGAAATATAAATTATAATTTTTGAAGCCCTAATAATAAAAAGCAAATGTTAAATTCTACATTTTTATTTTCATTTACAAACTCGAGTCCTCTTTTAAAAGCTTTTGGTATTTTGCTTATGCCCAGCAATAAGACAATAACCCAGGCTAATAAAAAAGTTTATATGGGGTGGGTTCAATAGAATAACGTGAAAATAGAATTAGTATTTTTTAATTAATTTGACAGCTGTCAGTTGAAAACGATTCTCCCTAGGGCTAAAAAGTATTACTTTCTCCACGCTCCTCAGGCAACTTCAGACTTACTTTCAGAGTATGAGTAATGAAAAATAATATAACCTCTGCAGCTGCGTGTCCTCGCTGGGCAGGAGGTCGGCGGGGGAGGCGCGGCGGCGCGGGGTCGCGGGCCGCGCGCCGCGTAGGGCTTCCCATACGTCCACCTGATTCGACAATCATCAATACATATAATGAAACTGTAACTGGTCGTGTCTGTACATAGAAGATATTTAAGAAAAAAATAGGAGGGGTCTTTATAGGGCCAATAGAAGCCAAAACGTTTTTTTTTTTAATTTTTGTCTGTCTGTCTTTCTGTCTGTATGTTTGTACGCACATCACGCAAAAACTACTGGATCAAATTTGATGCGGTTTTCACTGTAGTATGAAGCTCTAACTTACAATCTGGCGTAGGTTTCATCTTAATCCGTCACATAGAACCTGAGATATTTATCAATACATATAATAAAACTGTAACTGGTCTGTGTCTGTACATAAAAGATATTTAAGAAAAAAAAACTAGGAGGGGTCTTTATAGGGCCAATAGAAGCCAAAACGATTTTTCCCATGTTATCCTATCGCATTCCATCCTATCATTCGATTCGGGTAATGTGTCATTATTTATGTAACTGCTTGGAACACAAACAGATCCATTTCATCAAGTTGTCACGGGGGAAGCCACAGGCGAAAGCTAGTTTTGAATAAAAAAAACACTTGCTACTTTTTCACTGGCCTGGAAGCGAAAAAAACAGAATTTGCCGGGTACTTCTCTTCCAGCGCAGATTGTAGTCAATCAATGAATTTGGTTTTAAACTGGGGAGTCTTGTAATATAATGGGTTAGCCTGTCACTATATCTGAATCTTCATTCTACCAATAAGCCCACTATTCAGATAAGCGTGGTCTTTGAGCCTCACGACTCTTGGCTCTGACTACCCCGTAAGGGATACAGAAATGACATTTTATCTATAGAACATCATCATTATTTCGGCCGCTGTTGGACACAGGTCTCCCCCATGACCGTGGTACCCCGATTAACAGGTTTTTTTTTCGATGCATTTTATATTGTCGTCCAGGTGGCACGCCAGCCGGTCACTGTAACTACCTGGTCGTCGCTGGTGCCGGCCTCCATGAGGCTCTGCTGGATGGCGTACTGCAGCAGCCCCCCCTCGTCAGGTGGCACGCCAGCCGGTCACTGCAACTACCTGGTCGTCGCTGGTGCCGGCCTCCATGAGGCTCTGCTGGATGGCGTACTGCAGCAGCCCCCCCTCGTCAGGTGGCACGCCAGCCGGTCACTGTAACTACCTGGTCGTCGCTGGTGCCGGCCTCCATGAGGCTCTGCTGGATGGCGTACTGCAGCAGCCCCCCCTCGTCAGGTGGCACGCCAGCCGGTCACTGTAACTACCTGGTCGTCGCTGGTGCCGGCCTCCATGAGGCTCTGCTGGATGGCGTACTGCAGCAGCCCCCCCTCGTCAGGTGGCACGCCAGCCGGTCACTGCAACTACCTGGTCGTCGCTGGTGCCGGCCTCCATGAGGCTCTGCTGGATGGCGTACTGCAGCAGCCCCCTCGTCAGGTGGCACGCCAGCCGGTCACTGTAACTACCTGGTCGTCGCTGGTGCCGGCCTCCATGAGGCTCTGCTGGATGGCGTACTGCAGCAGCCCCCTCGTCAGGTGGCACGCCAGCCGGTCACTGCAACTACCTGGTCGTCGCTGGTGCCGGCCTCCATGAGGCTCTGCTGGATGGCGTACTGCAGCAGCCCCCTCGTCAGGTGGCACGCCAGCCGGTCACTGTAACTACCTGGTCGTCGCTGGTGCCGGCCTCCATGAGGCTCTGCTGGATGGCGTACTGCAGCAGCCCCCTCGTCAGGTGGCACGCCAGCCGGTCACTGCAACTACCTGGTCGTCGCTGGTGCCGGCCTCCATGAGGCTCTGCTGGATGGCGTACTGCAGCAGCCCCCTCGTCAGGTGGCACGCCAGCCGGTCACTGTAACTACCTGGTCGTCGCTGGTGCCGGCCTCCATGAGGCTCTGCTGGATGGCGTACTGCAGCAGCCCCCTCGTCAGGTGGCACGCCAGCCGGTCACTGTAACTTGGTGGTCGTCGCTGGTGCCGGCCTCCATGAGGCTCTGCTGGATGGCGTACTGCAGCAGCCCCCTCGTCAGGTGGCACGCCAGCCGGTCACTGCAACTACCTGGTCGTCGCTGGTGCCGGCCTCCATGAGGCTCTGCTGGATGGCGTACTGCAGCAGCCCCCTCGTCAGGTGGCACGCCAGCCGGTCACTGCAACTACCTGGTCGTCGCTGGTGCCGGCCTCCATGAGGCTCTGCTGGATGGCGTACTGCAGCAGCCCCCCCTCGTCAGGTGGCACGCCAGCCGGTCACTGCAACTACCTGGTCGTCGCTGGTGCCGGCCTCCATGAGGCTCTGCTGGATGGCGTACTGCAGCAGCCCCCCCTCGTCAGGTGGCACGCCAGCCGGTCACTGCAACTACCTGGTCGTCGCTGGTGCCGGCCTCCATGAGGCTCTGCTGGATGGCGTACTGCAGCAGCCCCCTCGTCAGGTGGCACGCCAGCCGGTCACTGTAACTACCTGGTCGTCGCTGGTGCCGGCCTCCATGAGGCTCTGCTGGATGGCGTACTGCAGCAGCCCCCTCGTCAGGTGGCACGCCAGCCGGTCACTGCAACTACCTGGTCGTCGCTGGTGCCGGCCTCCATGAGGCTCTGCTGGATGGCGTACTGCAGCAGCCCCCTCGTCAGGTGGCACGCCAGCCGGTCACTGCAACTACCTGGTCGTCGCTGGTGCCGGCCTCCATGAGGCTCTGCTGGATGGCGTACTGCAGCAGCCCCCCCTCGTCAGGTGGCACGCCAGCCGGTCACTGCAACTACCTGGTCGTCGCTGGTGCCGGCCTCCGCGAGGCTCTGCTGGATGGCGTACTGCAGCAGCCCCCTCGTCAGGTGGCACGCCAGCCGGTCACTGCAACTACCTGGTCGTCGCTGGTGCCGGCCTCCATGAGGCTCTGCTGGATGGCGTACTGCAGCAGCCCTCGTCAGGTGGCACGCCAGCCGGTCACTGCAACTACCTGGTCGTCGCTGGTGCCGGCCTCCATGAGGCTCTGCTGGATGGCGTACTGCAGCAGCCCCCCCTCGTCAGGTGGCACGCCAGCCGGTCACTGCAACTACCTGGTCGTCGCTGGTGCCGGCCTCCATGAGGCTCTGCTGGATGGCGTACTGCAGCAGCCCCCCCTCGTCAGGTGGCACGCCAGCCGGTCACTGCAACTACCTGGTCGTCGCTGGTGCCGGCCTCCATGAGGCTCTGCTGGATGGCGTACTGCAGCAGCCCCCTCGTCAGGTGGCACGCCAGCCGGTCACTGCAACTACCTGGTCGTCGCTGGTGCCGGCCTCCATGAGGCTCTGCTGGATGGCGTACTGCAGCAGCCCCTCCTCGTCGTCCAGGTGGCACGCCAGCCGGTCACTGCAACTACCTGGTCGTCGCTGGTGCCGGCCTCCATGAGGCTCTGCTGGATGGCGTACTGCAGCAGCCCCCCCTCGTCAGGTGGCACGCCAGCCGGTCACTGCAACTACCTGGTCGTCGCTGGTGCCGGCCTCCATGAGGCTCTGCTGGATGGCGTACTGCAGCAGCCCCCTCGTCAGGTGGCACGCCAGCCGGTCACTGTAACTACCTGGTCGTCGCTGGTGCCGGCCTCCATGAGGCTCTGCTGGATGGCGTACTGCAGCAGCCCCCTCGTCAGGTGGCACGCCAGCCGGTCACTGCAACTACCTGGTCGTCGCTGGTGCCGGCCTCCATGAGGCTCTGCTGGATGGCGTACTGCAGCAGCCCCCCCTCGTCAGGTGGCACGCCAGCCGGTCACTGTAACTACCTGGTCGTCGCTGGTGCCGGCCTCCATGAGGCTCTGCTGGATGGCGTACTGCAGCAGCCCCCCCTCGTCAGGTGGCACGCCAGCCGGTCACTGTAACTACCTGGTCGTCGCTGGTGCCGGCCTCCATGAGGCTCTGCTGGATGGCGTACTGCAGCAGCCCCCCCTCGTCAGGTGGCACGCCAGCCGGTCACTGTAACTACCTGGTCGTCGCTGGTGCCGGCCTCCATGAGGCTCTGCTGGATGGCGTACTGCAGCAGCCCCTCCTCGTCGTCCAGGTGGCACGCCAGTCGATCCACGTGCGCCGCGTCCCGGTAGCCGCGGCCAATGCTGAAATGTATTATCATTTTTAAGGCCGAAAATGAGATATATGAAATATGCTTTAAAAATAAACTAAAACACAAAAAAGTGTGCAGCCCGAATGCGTGGCGTAAGCGTACGCGTCTTTTCGGCAGTAGCAGATTTAAGGAGGGGCACGTGGCGAAGCGAGAGCAAGTCTTTAGAAACAGGCGGGCAGCAACAGCATCAGGACGGATGTCGATTTGTTGCACCGCCCCCCCCCCCCAACATGCATGCCGTAGTATATTCACATAATCCGGCACGGTCCTTGTGGCCCTCCCAGAAAAAAATCCTGGATCCGCCGTTGCTTTCCGGTATGCAGTGCGCGAGCAGTCTGGGACCTATAGGGTCCAGACGGACCAATACAGACATGTCATTTTTGATAAAAATCAAAAATATTTATTTTTGGATTTTTGAGCATCTCAGATGCAATTAGTACTAAATTAAAAATTAATAGTGGGTAAATAATATTAAAAAAATAATAATTTTAAATTAATTATATTTTAATTAATAGTATTAATTTTAAATTTTAATACTATTTAACACTGAGTTATAAATTACGGCACGCGTTTGTTTAAGTGTAAAGTACAAAGCACGCGTGCTTGATATATGCAATTATGAGCCTTAATACAAGGTAATAAGATCCACAATTACGTGCAAGTGTGTTGGTAAGTGTTAATGTACACACCTGAAGCAAGCATAGTCGACGACACAGGAGAGCCTCTCCCCCTCCTGTATGCACTCTATACATGCAATTATGGGCCTAACTACAAGGTAATTAGACCAACTATTGCGTGCAAGTGTGTTGGGAAGTGTTAATGTACACACCTGAAGCAAGCATCGTCGACGACACAGGAGAGCCTCTCCCCCTCCTGTATACACTCTATGTGCGGCACCGGGGTTTCAGTCGCGAATATGTTGCCGAATGTTATCCGAGCGTTTAGTACGTGGAACAGAGGGATTTCTGAAATCAATCATTTATCCAGAAATTACTCACGTCAAATTTTAATCGACAGAGCGAATGAAGCAAGCGCGAGTCACCATTTCAAGTCTGGCCCATTTTGCTTCTTTCGGAGATGTGTTTGTTACAGGCTAGAGGTCGCATTTCTGAACGGATCTTCACTAAACTTGGCACACGTGTTCCTTGATTTATTTGACACTAGCCGCGTCCCGGGGCTTCGCTCCCGTGGAAGTTTTCGGAATAAAAAGTACCCTATGTGCTATTCCCGGTGTTTTTAAAATTTCATCGAAATCCGTCCAGTAGATTTTGCGTGATTGAGTAACAAACATCCTCACAAACTCACATCCAAACTTGCGCATTTATAAGATTAGTAGGTTTTTTTGTCGTCATTTTTTTCCCTTGGGTGGAAAATGAGGGCAAAAAGGGGGGAGGTTAACTGAAGCATTATTTATGAATGGATTTCAATCATAGTTGGATTTCTAGAGTGGACTGTGGAATTTTGTTGAGATCGAGTTCTGGATGGCAGTGGTGTTTGCACACAGTGAAAAAAAAGATGATTTGAGCAGCAACACTGGTTTATTAGCACTTTATCACAATCGGTACAATGTTTTATGAAATAAATAAATTAGAATATTGGAAATACACGTGTGTATCAGACGGAGGCTAGCGGAAGAGAGACGTTGAATTGAACGAGCGAGACAGCAACACACGTCAAAGACAACAAGTTTGTTTAGTTTTAATTTTAAAGGTCCTGGTAGGACGATGTTTTTATGTTGTTCTCAACAGGGATGTTCGATGTTGCGTTACGAGAGGAGACCGAACTCAGAGCTTTGTGCAAGTGGTAACGTCTTTGCAAGGTCTACTAGTTACAGAACCACTAAGTAGTTAAATACTACCACTGTCGTCATTGAGTTTGTACATTAAAAACAGATTAAGCCAAAATGATTTTTTTTTTGTCTGTCTTTATGTTTGTATTCGAGCATCATGAAGTTATATTGCCAAAGGCCTAACTTACCGATTTTGACCGGGAATCCGGACGGTAACTGCATCTGTATGAAATCCTTCAGTTTCGCGAAGTGCGGCGACGATATCGCGGCCATGAGATCAAGGATCGGCATTATTTGCTCTTGCAACTGAAATTGAGTAAGAAATATATCAAAATTAGCGTGGCCATATACTAGTTTAAAATTGTTTAAATAGCCATTCCGACATGAAGAAATTAATGTGACGACATTAAAAATAGTGAACTCAAATTTAAAATTGACACATATAATAAAACTGCTCTTTCAAAGCATGCAATTTTCCTGCGCTAGAAATCGAACCCAGATTCTCTAAATAGTACTGTAGTAGTTATAAAACATACACATATAGGTACTAAACTGCAGTTTCAAAGCAATTATTTTCCTGCGCTGGAAATCGAACCCAGTTCCTCTAACTAGTACTGAAGTACTGCTGCCAGCCCACGTTGACACCGAGGTCATTGACCCTCACCTCCAGAGGATAATCCTCGCACAGCCACAGCGTAGCCCTGAACTTCTGCACCTTGGTGGAGACGTCCCTGGGCTTGCCCACGTCGTGCGACAGCGGGGTAGAGCTGAAGTACTGCTGCCAGCCCACGTTGACACCGAGGTCATTGACCCTCACCTCCAGAGGATAATCCTCGCACAGCCACAGCGTAGCCCTGAACTTCTGCACCTTGGTGGAGACGTCCCTGGGCTTGCCCACGTCGTGCGACAGCGGGGTAGAGCTGAAGTACTGCTGCCAGCCCACGTTGACACCGAGGTCATTGACCCTCACCTCCAGAGGATAATCCTCGCACAGCCACAGCGTAGCCCTGAACTTCTGCACCTTGGTGGAGACGTCCCTGGGCTTGCCCACGTCGTGCGACAGCGGGGTAGAGCTGAAGTACTGCTGCCAGCCCACGTTGACACCGAGGTCATTGACCCTCACCTCCAGAGGATAATCCTCGCACAGCCACAGCGTAGCCCTGAACTTCTGCACCTTGGTGGAGACGTCCCTGGGCTTGCCCACGTCGTGCGACAGCGGGGTAGAGCTGAAGTACTGCTGCCAGCCCACGTTGACACCGAGGTCATTGACCCTCACCTCCAGAGGATAATCCTCGCACAGCCACAGCGTAGCCCTGAACTTCTGCACCTTGGTGGAGACGTCCCTGGGCTTGCCCACGTCGTGCGACAGCGGGGTAGAGCTGAAGTACTGCTGCCAGCCCACGTTGACACCGAGGTCATTGACCCTCACCTCCAGAGGATAATCCTCGCACAGCCACAGCGTAGCCCTGAACTTCTGCACCTTGGTGGAGACGTCCCTGGGCTTGCCCACGTCGTGCGACAGCGGGGTAGAGCTGAAGTACTGCTGCCAGCCCACGTTGACACCGAGGTCATTGACCCTCACCTCCAGAGGATAATCCTCGCACAGCCACAGCGTAGCCCTGAACTTCTGCACCTTGGTGGAGACGTCCCTGGGCTTGCCCACGTCGTGCGACAGCGGGGTAGAGCTGAAGTACTGCTGCCAGCCCACGTTGACACCGAGGTCATTGACCCTCACCTCCAGAGGATAATCCTCGCACAGCCACAGCGTAGCCCTGAACTTCTGCACCTTGGTGGAGACGTCCCTGGGCTTGCCCACGTCGTGCGACAGCGGGGTAGAGCTGAAGTACTGCTGCCAGCCCACGTTGACACCGAGGTCATTGACCCTCACCTCCAGAGGATAATCCTCGCACAGCCACAGCGTAGCCCTGAACTTCTGCACCTTGGTGGAGACGTCCCTGGGCTTGCCCACGTCGTGCGACAGCGGGGTAGAGCTGAAGTACTGCTGCCAGCCCACGTTGACACCGAGGTCATTGACCCTCACCTCCAGAGGATAATCCTCGCACAGCCACAGCGTAGCCCTGAACTTCTGCACCTTGGTGGAGACGTCCCTGGGCTTGCCCACGTCGTGCGACAGCGGGGTAGAGCTGAAGTACTGCTGCCAGCCCACGTTGACACCGAGGTCATTGACCCTCACCTCCAGAGGATAATCCTCGCACAGCCACAGCGTAGCCCTGAACTTCTGCACCTTGGTGGAGACGTCCCTGGGCTTGCCCACGTCGTGCGACAGCGGGGTAGAGCTGAAGTACTGCTGCCAGCCCACGTTGACACCGAGGTCATTGACCCTCACCTCCAGAGGATAATCCTCGCACAGCCACAGCGTAGCCCTGAACTTCTGCACCTTGGTGGAGACGTCCCTGGGCTTGCCCACGTCGTGCGACAGCGGGGTAGAGCTGAAGTACTGCTGCCAGCCCACGTTGACACCGAGGTCATTGACCCTCACCTCCAGAGGATAATCCTCGCACAGCCACAGCGTAGCCCTGAACTTCTGCACCTTGGTGGAGACGTCCCTGGGCTTGCCCACGTCGTGCGACAGCGGGGTAGAGCTGAAGTACTGCTGCCAGCCCACGTTGACACCGAGGTCATTGACCCTCACCTCCAGAGGATAATCCTCGCACAGCCACAGCGTAGCCCTGAACTTCTGCACCTTGGTGGAGACGTCCCTGGGCTTGCCCACGTCGTGCGACAGCGGGGTAGAGCTGAAGTACTGCTGCCAGCCCACGTTGACACCGAGGTCATTGACCCTCACCTCCAGAGGATAATCCTCGCACAGCCACAGCGTAGCCCTGAACTTCTGCACCTTGGTGGAGACGTCCCTGGGCTTGCCCACGTCGTGCGACAGCGGGGTAGAGCTGAAGTACTGCTGCCAGCCCACGTTGACACCGAGGTCATTGACCCTCACCTCCAGAGGATAATCCTCGCACAGCCACAGCGTAGCCCTGAACTTCTGCACCTTGGTGGAGACGTCCCTGGGCTTGCCCACGTCGTGCGACAGCGGGGTAGAGCTGAAGTACTGCTGCCAGCCCACGTTGACACCGAGGTCATTGACCCTCACCTCCAGAGGATAATCCTCGCACAGCCACAGCGTAGCCCTGAACTTCTGCACCTTGGTGGAGACGTCCCTGGGCTTGCCCACGTCGTGCGACAGCGGGGTAGAGCTGAAGTACTGCTGCCAGCCCACGTTGCACACGGAGGTCATTGACTCGCTCGAGGACAGATCCTCGCGGGACCGGCTGAGGGATGGGGGGTTTTCCTAGGGATTTCAAAGAATAAAAATGTTGATAATGGTCGGTAAGTGGTGGTGGTATAAAAAGCCGAATGGTTAGATGTGTCGCAGATCAAGTAAGAGTGAAAAAGTCTAGTATCAGAGGGATCCTCTTTGGGTTGGACCATCGAAGTAAGTAATAAAATGGTAGTTAATACAGGTCTCTTCAGTCGTATTTCCTTATGACTGAGGGTCGTGGTCATTATATGGAATTAAACACACACAACGACTATCTTGGCAATTTTTTAATGGAGTGGTTTGCCATCGCCTTCTCCATTTCTCACACTAGCTTATTATCATCAACCAGAGTGCAGGTTTCCTCACGATGTTTTCCTTCACCGGAAGCAAGTGGTGGTCGATGAAAACTAACAAAGGTACATGAGTCAGATTGATATACAAACTCATGTAGCACGGGCAGGATTCGAACCTGGGACTTTTGCAGCCACAGGCGGACGCCCTAACCACTCGGCCACCACCGCTTCTAATACCTAATACAGGTAGATGACCCAAAATGAAGATATTTTTTAAAATAATAAATCATGGTCCACATGTTTACCTTCATCAGTTTAGTTCTATATCACAATAATATTGTATCACCAATGCGATACACAAACATCTCAAACGAAAAAAGAAAAGTGAGTCAAACGCTAGCAAGATTTGATTACAGATAGATCTAAAAATAAAGAAAAACAAATAAAGAGATTGTGGTCAAGAGCAAACCGATCTTTAATAAAAAAAAACCTATAAAATATTGTCTTAATTTTACATGACATTATTTACATTTCGAAAAAACATTTGACATTACACACAGTAACTGTAAAATGGGTCATAGAAGAATATTGTTGGCAACAACTAGAGTGGGATGGCCCCAGACAGAGAAGGTTGGCGTATGGCGACGGTAGGAGGCCTATACCCAGCAGTGGGTCACGGATGTATGTATACATTATTTATCTATTTATTAATGTAACTTTAGCTCACCGCACGCCTTGAGCAACTTTCAGTACAAAGAATTCCTAATTATAAAGAAATAAAGACGGATGGCTGTGGATGATGATGACTGTTTACCTTGTCGGGCGTCAAAAGCGGCGTATCATCAGTGGAAGCCGTGGGCTCAGCCAAGGCAAGCAGCCCCGCGAGGGGCGCGCGGGGCGAGGGGCGCCGCTCCCCCCGCGGCAGGTGCTCCGTACGCGTCTTAGAGACCAACTCTACGTTGTTAGCACTGAACACTTTGCATTCGTAACCGTTCACGTTCTCGGTTTTGTCTTGCCGCCAACCCCAGATGCCGCTTTTATTCCTGGTGGTAAGAGAAAGAATTCATGACCAGATTTATAATAATCCAGTCGAATAGCTAATTTAATAGCAAGTTACGACATAACCTTATGCAATGTAAAAAAAAAAATATTTTGAATTTCACAGGTCCAAAGGTAGAGCCTTGAGGTACGCCTAATATGTAAGGACGATTAAGAAGACTAAACCTTACGTAAGCCATCTATTTGAACTCAGCTACGCATAAACGATCTATTAATATCAGTTTTATATAAATTTGCCTCGTTAGTATCTGGTTTTGATAGTAAAACATCATGGCCAATGCAATCAAATGCCTTAGAAAAGTCATACTACAAAGTCTTACCTTTCGAAGCTAATCTTATCGGTGTCCAGGTAGTTGATAGCCAGCGGAGAGGTGATCCTCTGCTGCAGGGAGTGCGCGGAGGGGGCGGGGAACTGCCGCGAGGACTCGTCCAGCGGCTCCAGGTACTCCGTCCAGGAGGTCCCGGCTTCGTGGTCCAGCTCCACCAGGCTGGCTGCGCGCCCTGAATTAACAATATAAAAAATATATAAAATATTTATTTCAGACCAAAAGTCCAAATATTAAAAGTCAATATGAATACTGTCAGGCCAGGAGTTTAAACTTGGTTTAACATTTGGATAAAAGAGATAAGGATATAGAAGAAAGGAGGCCTATAAAGAGATTAAGGGATTGTATTAAAAAAAAAAATAAAAAAAAAAATAAAGGAAAAAAAAGAAAGGGACGTGAAAATGTTTCGGGTGGATGAGATTGAAATATGACTGGAGTCAGAGGATCATGGACAGATAAGACGTTTTGCGTCAATTCTAGATAATATAAGGCGGATAAGGTAAGGCAGATGATTACAACTTTGAACATGCAAAAATACTATAATAGCTCATACAGAAGGGAATTGAGAAAGTTTGGTTATAATTTCAGAGATGGGGTAGAAGTTAGATATTAGATGTGGTTGGGAAATAAAGCAAAAACGTTGGAACTCACCCTGCCCCCTAAATATGTAAGTCCTATCCCCTCTCTGCCAGCGATTGTTCTCGAACCCGACCAGGGTTGTGTCCACACGCACGTTACCGCCGCGCTTGTACACTTTGTATGTGTCGAACGGACACATTCGGGACACTAGCGGCACTGGAAAAAACATATAATAAAACTGTAACTGGTCTGTCTGTACATAGAAGATATTAGAGGAACAAAAACTATGAGGGGTCTTCAGAGGGCCAATAGAAGCCAAAACCATTTTTTGTAGAATTTTTGTCTTTCTGTCTGTATGTTTGTGCGCATCACGCAAAAACTACTGGACCAAATTTGATGCCGTTTTCACTGTTGTTGTTGGCGTAGGTTTCATCTAGATACGCCGCTTGAACCGGAGATATTCAATAGAAAGTTACGCGCGGACGAAGTCGCGAGCACATGCTAGTTTTTAATAAGCATAGTCAAGCAGATCATTCAAAAATATGTCATGATGACACTATAATATTTACCCCAGCTGGTGAATTCCCACTTCATCTCGACATAGAAGTCGGGCGCTAAAGACAATCTATTCAGCAGTTCGGGAATGCCCCCTGACCGCACTGAAACCCGTTGGTAGTCCCTTCTTGAGAGGACCAGCGATAGCAACTCTGTGTCACCCGTCGCTGTCGCCTCTTGGACCGCTAAAAATAAAAAATCAGTGTTTAATAAAAAATAAACTTTAGATCATTTTTTTTTAAATTTTATTGTAAAAATTCCACTTATAGTTAGGAGAATTTTTTGTGTGATGAAAGTAAGGAATGAAGTGTAGAATCCCAACATACCAGTCCATCCATCTTTCTCACAGTTGACGTCCGCTCCGGCGGCAATTAGCAACCGGGCAGACTCTGTGTGGCCCAGGGTCACTGCCAGCAGCAGCGGTGTGCGGCCGCGAGGGTCCTTTTGCTCTAATTCCTCTGCCGTAAACTAGAACACATTTGCCATGAAACCCTACTAATATTTTAAAAGCAAAACTTTGGATGTAAGTTTCTGAGCATGTTTGATTTTCAATCACGCAAAATCAACCAGACAGATTTCGACGAAATTTGTTACCAGTTGGATAAATACTGGGAATAGAGGATAAGGTACTTTTTATCCTGAAATTCCCATGGGAGCCTGGTGCACGATAGGAATAAAAATAAGATTTCAAAATTCTCTTCCTGAGTGGGTTGCTTTGACACAATATGAATCAATGATCTCATTGAGTGGGTTGCTTTGACTTGACACAACACATGAATCAATAATAATGATGCATACTAGTCCATGGAAGGAGTTGTGTAAAATCATCGAGGTATGTAGTTACAAAAACTAGCCAAGTGCGAGTTTAACTCACGTTGAAAGGTTCCCTACAATACTAATTCATATAGGTTTTCCTGTAAGCTACAGGGCAATGAACAAAATTTTGTATTTTTTTCAAAATTTTAGGCTCAGTAGTTTCGGAGATCAAGGAGGGAATGGTCTAGTAATCATTTAAGTATCATCTAGTAATCATTTTAGTAGTAGTAGGATTTCCTCTCTTGTTCAGATTCTGAGAAGTTCAGCATTCCAGCTTTACTAGCTAAAATAATGATTAAGGCAAGTAAAATCACGTAACATTTTAAAAAACATTTGCTCACCCCCTCGAACTGTATGGCTTCAGGGATAATAAGATTATTTTATGTGATATATGATATATTGTGTGTCCATGTCGTTAATTGTTTGGCTTCATTAGCCCCTACACAATAGGTACAATATCTATACAGTTGACAGGGTTTTCTTAATGATAAGTATTTTCTTACACATGAAGTTATAAACTAAACTGGCAATGGTTTCTAAAAGATTCCACCAAGTTGCAGTTCGAAACATAACTATTTATTAGAGTACCCACACATACAATTATATCTAACTGTCAAAACCGATTCTTAATGATGATAATGATACACAACAGATTTAAACTAGCTGGCGCCCGCGGCTTCGCTCGCGTTAATCCTTTCTTAGTGAATGCCTATACGTCATAACATCTACCTGCATGCCAAATTTCAGCCCGATCCGTCCAGTGGTTTAGGCTGTGCGTTGATAGATCACTATGTCAGTCAGTCACCTTTGAGTTGACTTTTTGAGACAGTCACTTTTTGAGATGTGGAAATTCATCTCTTTTTTCACATTCGAATTTCTTCTCTATGTATCCTAATCCTAAGTAATGTTATAAATGGAAAAGTGAGTTTTTTGTTTGCTTGTTTTTTATTTGTTTGTTTTTTTATGAAATTTTGCATACACATAGAAATACTGAGAAAGACATAGGGTACATATCATTGTGAGAAAAAACACGGGCAAAAGCTAATGTTTTGTTTTCCCTATTTTATATCTTGACTTATAGCTTAAGAAAACCTTATTGTGGTGAAGTCAGTCATTAATTGATGTTAGATATGATGTTTCAGATTTGTCCCTTGTTAGTCTACAACACATCCATACTAATATTATAAATGCGAAAGTTTGGATGGGAGTTTGTGAGGATGTTTGTTACTCAATAACGCAAAATCTACTGGACGGATTTCGATGAAATTTGGTACAGAGGTAGATAATGACCTGGAATAGCACATAGGTTACTTTTTATCCCGGGAAAAAGCACTGTTCCCGTGGGAAATTCACGCGGGCGAAGCCGCGGGCAAAAGCTAGTCTAAAATATTTTTGAGTGGTTGGATTCTTTAGGCAACAGAGGTAGATGTAAATTTACATGTTATGTAAAACAATTGTATGTATTAAAATGAACCTACAACTACAATGAAATATGTTCTTGTCGACATGTAACTTTTGAACAAAATACTTTTGCATTCATTGAACTTTTTAAGTATTTTAATAAATTCATATACCTATTTCATTTCCATATATATATTTTTAATGGTTTTGCCCAAAGATTTCACCTTGCTAAGTATTTGTAGGACACACAGACTTATATTTTAAACTTGTTTGTTTTTTCTTGTCATTGCACATTAGTGTGTTGTGCGAACAAATAATATGCTATTCATAGTCATCTACCAATTACATGAAAATATAATCTATTTTTAAATGTATACCTAACAGGAAAACATGCTTAGCATATACATGTACAAGAAACAATGGCACATGGCATGTACCACAAACGAAAATCCTCATAAAATCAGCACTTATGTGTCATAGATTTAGTGCACCTCATCACTGTGCTAATGAATTATGATAGAAAAGATAAGGGGCTAAGTAGCTGACATCATAAATAAACTACCTTAAACAATACTTTGCAATTTATTAACCATAAGAAAAATAATTAAAGGTTACCGAAAATATGACACAATAATGTTATAAATTTTGTAGTAGTAATTTACGGCATTATGATGATGATAATGTTCGACCGATATAAGCATATTAGTCATATTAGCAAAACTATTCTCCAAGTTACTGCTTACCTAATAATTTTTGTAGGTACAGATGTCCAGAAATGAAGAGATCATAAAATAAAGTTCTTACCCTATGAGACTCCAGTGAAACCCTCAATTCGTCATGATTATTGTTCCAAACCATCCAGTGGATAGGATATCGCTCAGAAACCTCTTCTTGTGTTATCGCCATTATATCAACACTTACAAAAGTTTCCTACGAATTAATACATTGAGAAGTTGTTGTTGAAAGCTTAGTACATCGTAGATAATTGTAATTACACCAATATAGCTAAATTAATTTAATTTACACGTAAAATCGGGCAAAATTTACACTCTTCCCAATAATGACATGACATCTATCACGTCACTCGTCACTCAATCACGTCACGACCACAGATTCATGTGTCAAATTATGTCTTCAAATTAGTTGATCTAACTAATTTAAACTAATCGACTAAATTTTTCTTAACTTATAAAATCGTCTGGATCAAAATCTATCAAAGAAAATCTAGTATAGATTCAGATTTCTATCACATCTGCGGGACCAATATCTCCACTCCCTCCATAGTGGAAAAATCGGAAAAGTACATAATCACGATTTGTACAAATTATTTTTCACATGGTCAGTCTTTCTTGTTTGACTGAGATGTGAATACTGTCACTGTCAAATGTCACTAATGTCAGGTTGCTAATTTTTTATTTTTGTTTTGGTAAGAAAATTATGAAATCAACTAACGATGCGATGTGAATTTTTATTTGATACCTATGTCATAATGTGATAAGATATCAATAAACATGCTTTCTACATTTTCTGGAAATAACGCTAAGCAACTGCGTTACTCAAATTTATATTCTATATTTTGTAGAACTGTAACATCGACATCACAAAAACATATGGAGGTAAATCCGGGGTAATTCAATATGATCAATAGTTTCATCTTCATCCTTCTTCAAATCAACACAATTTAATTATTTCCAAAAATACCAAAATCAACTTGGTGTTAGATAGATAGTCTGTCATTTATCAGTGATAAGATAACACATGCGTGTTGAATATAAGTAAGCTCTTATTCAACCTGTGTGTTCAACTCCATTTATATTTAACAAAATGATACTATATGCTTTTCAGCAATGTTACCAGTTGCTGAATGTGCCGATGAATTCAAAACAGGATGTCATCCGGAAAGCATTCTTGGAGCTCGCGAAGAAATACCATCCTGATTCGGGATCCCCGGATGCTGACATGGACAAATTTGTGGCCATAGAGAAAGCATTCAGAACTCTGACTAAACACAACACAGGGAATGTTGAGGAGGCTGAAAAAGTTGTTTATGACATAAATGTATGTTATCATGCAGATTGAAGGAAAGAAGAAAGCTCTTCTCTTTTCTTAATTTAAGAAAAATCAAGCCGATATCAAGATTTTTTTATCTATCTACTTTGAGAATATTTTTAAATTAAATTTCAAAGTTAGCTAGATTTCATGTAATGTTACAAGTGACTAATTTTATAGTAAGAAATTATTATTTACATACAGTTTCAAAAGAAGAAACATAGGTACATTCACTGTCATGAAGTGTTTCTGTGTCGAAATTGTACTTTTTCTTAAAATCACTAATATTAATTTAAATAATTTCAGCACACTGCCCCCCAACACCGCCAGTACCTAAGTTTCGAAGGAGTGGGCCATGGGACTCCGTTCCAACGTCAGAAACAATGGACCCAAGCCAAAGCGCAAAGAGCTGCTAACAATGTCATGGAGCACAGAGTATCCAAAGCAGTCGCTGCAGAAAATACACTAATTAAAAAAGAAACCTACAAGAATAAACATGACATCAAAACGAAGTATGGGTTTGATAGATTAGTGGAAGATTTGATACAGGAGTCCATGTCAAAAGGGGAGTTTGAGAATTTAAGTGGCAAGGGGAAGCCCTTGAAATCACAGAATAGGAACCCGTATGTGGATTTCACAACACACAAATTGAATGAAGTGAGTAACGACTTTTTTATAATTCAAATATCAATTTATTTATGGTTAATATTTTTTTCATATAATAAAACTGTAACTGGTCTGTGTAAAGGAGATATTTAAAAAAAAAAAACCAAGAGGGGTCTTTATAGGGCCAATAGAAGCTAAACAGTTTTTTTTTAATTTTTTAAAAACTACTGAACCAAATTTGATGCGGTTTTCACTGTTGTATTGTTGAAAGTCTAACTTAAAATCTGGCGTACGTTTCATCTTGATACGCCACTTATAACATGAGATATAAACAATAGTAATTTACACATGAACAAAGTCGCGGACACAGGCTAGTTTCTAATATATTTAAAGCCTGATGAGATGTAATAGCTAGCTAGATCAATTTTCGTCCCAAAAACCATTACCATCTACCATAGTAAACTCCATCAAAAGAAAAGCTGCAGGATTTGCCTATTTAATATGTGTTGTTTCTTCCAGGTACTTATAAACAATGGATTCACACCAGAATGGATAACAATGGCCAAAGATATAGATGAGGATATTGAACAACTAAGAAAAGAAGTAATTAAAGATAGGATGGGCTTAGGGCCATATCCACTTACTTCTGCCGAGTCAGAGAAATGGGACCGCCTTTGCGACCTTAATCGAGATTTAGCGAAATCCATAAATAACAAAATAAATACGTACAATTTGATAGTTCCATTGATGAATAAGCAAAAGTTTCATGTTGACATAGAGAACATACTAGATGACGTTTTGAAAAATGGTATGAATTGTACTGATAATCCAATTACTCATGATAAAAATGTGGAAAAAAAGGTGGAGCCTCAATTCGTGGCCACGGGAGATACTGAAGACTTATTTGGGCTCTTTTTTAAGGCCATCATTGAGTTACTTACATTCAAAAAAGAAAAACAATAAATATACTTGACTCATTTTCAACTAATTCTTGATACTTAACACGTTCACTGCCGGAATTTTTATAACAATGCTTTATTCATTGCCTACTATGAGTATACTCGTAGTTGGCAGCGAACGTGTTAAGATAAAATCTTGAATTAATTAATTTATTTACTTAAATAATGTAAAATCAGTTGTAGATAAAGTAAACACAAAATTGATGAAAGCAATCTGTGATATCAATTAAAATAGTCAGTAGGTTATACAACAATAAAATAAAAGTGTAAAGTAAAAAATGTTTTATTAAAACACACCTAACTTAATATAACTGTGATAAATTTAACAATAATTGCACAAAATATAAACTACTTTTTTTAAATTTCTTAGTCTTTTAGATAATTGCAGAATATTACATATAATATAAGTAAAGATGGCAGGCTTTTAATCAATGATAAAATCTCAGCGGAAAGAGAGCTGTCGTGGCTATAAAGTGAACTAACATTATCAGATACAAAACATTACTTTATTCAACAAAGAGGCGCCCTCTCAGCCTATGCTCTTTCCGCACAGACTACCAAATGCAATATTGGTTCACTAAAACAAATACGAACGAAAGTATACAAGTAGAATATTCTTAAAACTATCATATAGCAACATCTATGTACAAACTATCAAAGGTCTTATAAATTCGAGAACAAATACGTAATTTAAAATTGTATAGCCTTTATTTCATAGATAAATTCGAGAAGAAATACGTAATTTAAAATTGTATAGCCTTTATTTCATAGATTAACACAAAAACATATGAACACAGTGGCTGCCATACGATCAGTGTCATAAGATAGACTAGAAATTCATTCAAAAAAAGTTCATTAGTTTTTTTCAATTCAAGGCACAAAAAATTCTATTTATAAGAAATGTGTTAAAATCATCTGATATCTGAAAAATAAACTATTCCTTGATATATATCAATAAAGAATTTATTATTTATATCCATAAAGATCTAAGATTAGCTTAAAAAGAAAGAAATGTTCTATAGAGAATATTACAGATGGCGACACATGCACATTTAGTAAACAAATCACGCGTTGCCGTGATGGACAATATCATTTGTCATGCTTTGAATGACTTGTCAATGTCAAAATATATATTTATTTTATTTTCATATTTTATTATACTCTATTTACTCCTTATGTTTATGCTCTTGTGCTGCCTACTGGCGTGATAATATTGTAATAAATTCTTCATGGAAGCAGTCGATAAAATGGAATGATAAGGTTACAAATTGAATGTTTTCTATGGCTTAAAATGGAATGTTTAGACAATATGGGGGGTCAAGTGTCACCTCTTAAGGTGAACATAATGTTTTCTATGGTTTAAAATGGAATAGTAAGACATTATGGGGGGGTCAAGTGTTAAGAGGCGAACACGGTGTTTTTTATTATGGTTTAAAATGGCATATTTAGACAATATGGGGGGGAGGGATGTTTAGAGGTGAACATGATGTTTTTTCTATCGCGTAAAATGGAATATTCAGACAATATTTTCAAGTGTTAAGAGACGAACATGATGTTTTTATGGTTTAAAATGGAATGTTTAGACAACATGGGGGGATCAAGTGTTAAGAGGTGAACATGATGTTTTCTATGGTCGGACAATATGGGGGGAGGGGGGGGGGTCAAGTGTTAAGAGGTGAACATGATGTTTTCTATGGTCGGACAATATGGGGGGAGGGGGGGGGTTAAGTGTTAAGAGGTGAACATGATGTTTTCTATGGTCGGACAATATGGGGGGAGGGGGGGGGGTCAAGTGTTAAGAGGTGAACATGATGTTTTCTATGGTCGGACAATATGGGGGGAGGGGGGGGGTTAAGTGTTAAGAGGTGAACATGATGTTTTCTATGGTCGGACAATATGGGGGAGGGGGGTCAAGTGTTAAGAGGTGAACATGATGTTTTCTATGGTCGGACAATATGGGGGGAGGAGGGGGTCAAGTGTTAAGAGGTGAACATGATGTTTTCTATGGTCGGACAATATGGGGGAGGGGGGGGTTAAGTGTTAAGAGGTGAACATGATGTTTTCTATGGTCGGACAATATGGGGGGAGGGGGGGTCAAGTGTTAAGAGGTGAACATGATGTTTTCTATGGTCGGACAATATGGGGGGAGGGGGGTTAAGTGTTAAGAGGTGAACATGATGTTTTCTATGGTCGGACAATATGGGGGGAGGGGGGGTCAAGTGTTAAGAGGTGAACATGATGTTTTCTATGGTCGGACAATATGGGGGGAGGGGGGGGTTAAGTGTTAAGAGGTGAACATGATGTTTCCTATGGTCGGACAATATGGGGGAGGGGGGGGTCAAGTGTTAAGAGGTGAACATGATGTTTTCTATGGTCGGACAATATGGGGGGAGGAGGGGGGTCAAGTGTTAAGAGGTGAACATGATGTTTTCTATGGTCGGACAATATGGGGGAGGGGGGGGGGGTTAAGTGTTAAGAGGTGAACATGATGTTTTCTATGGTCGGACAATATGGGGGGAGGGGGGGGGGTCAAGTGTTAAGAGGTGAACATGATGTTTTCTATGGTCGGACAATATGGGGGGAGGGGGGGGGTCAAGTGTTAAGAGGTGAACATAATGTTCCCCTGGCTGAGCCGGCAGCGGCCCGAGGCAATGAGCCGCAGCGCGCGGGGGAAGGCGCGGTGCTCGGCCTGGTGGATACGCTCCGTTAGAGTGTCTTCCGTATCGTTCGCGAACACTGGGACGCGCTCTTGGAGGATTATCGGGCCTGTGTCCATGCCCTCCTGTGTGTGGGGAAGGAAAAATACTTCTTAGCTCAAAGTAAATTCTGTCAATCCACGGAAAAAAGGTATCTTATGGTTGGTAAATTCTGTCAATCCACGAAAAAATAGGTACCTTATGATTTTTGCCACTTGCAACTGCGACATTATGCTTGTTAGGTGTAGGCTAAGTAAACTTATACGTACATAACCATAAGATACCTGCCGTTTCTATTGACGTTTATAAGTGACTAGCTGGCGCCCGCGGCTTCGCTCGCGTTAATCCTTTCTTAGCGGATGCCTACGTCATAGTAGATGTTTTGCATGCCAAATTTCAGCCCGATCCGTCCAGTGGTTTAGGCTGTTGATAGATCACTATGTCAGTCAGTCACCTTTGAGTTATATATAGATGTTTTACATCCAATGTTGAAAATAAAGAATATTATTTCATTTCCCCATGGTGCCTCTCACTCTCACAATCGTCACTTCTTATAGCAGTTTTTATACTTATTTGTACGGGACATCTACGTCGTAAAGACAGTATTTTCATTATTATACGCGCCAACCTAGGTAAATAGATCATTCTAGTCAGTCCAAAATCCAAGCAAATCATTTTCGAGTGAACTTTGTTCGCTTTATAAACTAAATCCAACAAAACAAGCTCTGTATTAAACGATTTATAAAAACATAATCTTTTGAATGACGTTTGACGCAGGCGCTAATTTAACCATAAACAAGTATTTTTAATAATTTTATATTTAATAAAATGTTTCTGTTTTAAAACTACATTAAAAATGAGAATAAATATGTACAGAAGAATCTACTTACGTCAACAAAGTGAACCGTGCAGCCGCTCTCGCGGTCGCCGGCCTCCAGACATTGTTGTTGGGCCTTCAGGCCCGGGTGCTTCGGCAGCAGCGATGGGTGGATGTTCACCAGGCGGCCTTTCCATCTAGACAAACATTGTTAAAATTGTAAAAACACCATTTATTGCGAATCTATTAATTTAAAAACAATAATTAACTTCAATCATTAATCTTGCTTATTATTCGAATTCCTAATAAGCCCAGAACATTGTGCAATAGATGGCTTTCTGTCAAGAGTAAATTGCTCTGAGCGAGTAAGAGCGAAAATGTTGAGCGCCATGTTTTCTAGTGTGATCAAGAAAAAGTGCAATCATAGAATAGTTAAAAAAAAGCAAGCACATTTTCATCTCATGTTCAAAACCAGCAATAGTTTCCTCCTAAAATACAAATTTAATATCAAAACAATAACAAATGCAATGGAAATTTTGTCAAAATACCACACAACTTACTACTTTACTATATCACAGCTTACCTTTGCACAAACTCCGTTGACAGTATCCTCATGTACCCAGCGAGACAAACAATATCAATCTTATGCGCGTCGAGGACGGCCGTGATCGCGCGGTCGAACTCTTCGCGAGACGCGTAGTCTTTGTAGTTAAATACCTGTAGACAACATATCAAATATAAACTTTCCGAAAATCGATAATCACTATCAAGTATATCTGAATCTACCACCACTAAGCCCACTATCCAGCTAAGCCTGCGAGTCCTTCGGCTTGTATACTGTTATGCTGTTTCTGTAACTATCAAGTTTTGCCACTGTGACTTTTATGCCTAACGTTCGATATTACTATGTATTTTACTGTAAAACTTCTCTGGCATATTTGCGTAAGTCTACCAAATATAATAAAGGGCGATTCTTTGATCTATTGGATTAAAGGCTCTTATTTATATACCAAACACTAATTATGGCTTATCCAAAGCATTTGGCTTCAACCATCACAAAGTTTTATGTAGTAAAACTGCAAAACGAAATGAAAAGAGTATTGCTAGAATAATTATGTAACACTCAAAGTAATATAAAGCAAAAATAGCTACTTATAAATTTAGTATAGACTTTCAAATCCCTATAAAAGAGTGGTGCACTCCAAGGCACAATACTAGGTCCTCTGTTATTTATACTCTAAATGATTTGAATATTATCTAGCAGTGTTGTATAAGTAGATGTCGTATATTTTAAAACTATTTCTTGTCCATGTCTTTGTCCGAATTTCGTCCGGGTTTAAAATTAAGAATTGTCAAGTAAATTTCAGATGAAACTTAACTTACCAGACTAGGTATCCCAGCTTTCTCTGCCCTGGTGAGAGCGTAAGCGTCCTTCTTATTGCTGATAACCAGAGATATCTCACTGCACATACACTGTGAGGGGTCACGTGTGTGGTCAATCAGAGCTTGGAGGTTGCTACCGTTGCCTGAGACCAGGACTGCCACCTGGGGAGAGAGATGATAATGATAAAAATAACATTGAACAAGCTAATTATTAAAAAGTAAAAAACATGACTAACAACTCACATAGTCTATGTCACTCGGAGGAATGCAAGGAATCTAAAAATACCCCTCACATCTGAATCTCACACTAAAATCTGTTAAGCCGTTCGGGACTTATGATGGAATAAAGCTTACAAACATACATGAACCCTGAAAACATGACACTCCATTTTTGGTCAGTCGTGCAAAAAAGGGTATAATTAATTAGATAATTGTTAACTTGGTATAACACTGCCGCCGCCAGATGGCGGTCGTCAAGTCAAGCCTTTAGACGACTTCAAAAACATTACACCAGTGTTTTCTAAAACACACAACACACTATATGAGAAGAACAAATGAAATGAGTTTTTGTTTTGTGTCTACCTTGTAGCAGTTTGTGTTTGGCCAATTTTATTTTCTTTCTTTCTTTGAAATGGAAAATGGCAAGGACTAAAGAAGACTAAAGTTAAGATATGCGAAGTTCTGTGAACTAGTGCCCTCTAGTATTAAATATGTAAATCTCTGTCGCGAGTATAGTCCAGCACCTCTCAATGTATTGTGCTATTAAAATAATCATTAAATATAATTTTCTCAAAAATGCTCGGAAATGTAGACATTATTGTAGTAAAAAGTTGACAGGAAGTTTGTGATTCCTGGCTCATACATTACTTCCTGACCTTTAGCCGGGAAATTTGTATGAAAATTCATTCCGGGCCGCTGCTCAAAACTTTTCAATTCATCTGTCAACTGTCAATGTCACATTAATTATGTAACTTGTCATACAGCCAATTTTGCTACCGTCATAAAAAAATGCATACTTCGAGCATATTAATCACAGATTTTTTTTTATTAAGAGTATTTAATTTTCTTGTATAAACGCATGTTGAAATTGTTGTAAAATCTACTATTGTTGCAACGAACTAATATACCATAGAACTCTAACAACGCCAAAAAAATGGTTCCACGAAATAGGAACCTCTGTGGGCGGGGCGTAAAATAGACACCTCACTTCGCCTCAGTTCGCCGTGGCGCAGCGCGTTTAACGGTTGTACTTGTACCAAACGCATAAGTGTCAATTGTACGTATCATCGAGTAATTTCGCAAGTTTATTTAGCAAAAATAGGCCATCGTGTGTCGTAAAGTGGTGTAGAAATCACACAGATATGAAGAACAGCGGAATTACCTTTCTTTCCTTTGCCGAGACTACGTAGTACTTATATTAATTCTGTGCCGAGACTTCAAACGCCAAGCGGCTGGGCCGTTTGTTTGAGCGGTAGCCGGCTGCCGCGGTGTGTTGACCCCGCCCCGTGACCTTGACGCGCCCAATCGTGTACTAGCTTTTTCTATGAGATGTGTGTCTTGTTGTATTTAAGTACATTTGTTTGCGTAAATGGAACCAAGATTTGAGCGTTCGTTGTATGAGAGTTACACTTCCATATTTATTTATAATTCAATGTATTGTTGATTCTAAACGGCCTTTAGTCTATACATTACTACATTATATGAGAAGAAGATTCACCTTCTTCCTAGGCAACAGCGGCATTCGCCTAGTGAAGTCCACAGCGGACGCGAAGTTGTCGACGACGACTCTAGCGCCACCTGCCGGCCGCGCCTGGACACTGCCGATCACCATCGCTCCATGGGCTCGAGTGCTGTTCATTACCTGGCAGATACATTTGTTTTAATAGGTCATTGTTACCCTAGGGGTGAAAGTAACTTAAGTACTCTCATATATAAATTAGATATGGTGAAAAAATTCCATGCGAGCAGGACTTTTTCACCATATTTAATATATATATGAGAGTACTTTGGTACTAACTGAAAATCAAAAATAATTGAAAGTAACTTATTTAGTCCCGAGACGTAGCGACGGCACCAATAGCTCGAAGGACTAAATAAATCTTTTATTATGAATACTAGAAAAGTATGTCTGAAAGTATCTGAGGAGCGGGTTGGAAGTAATGCTTTTCAACCTTAGGGAGAATCGTATTCTACTTACAGCTGTCAAATTATGAAAAAAAAATTCATAAAAAATGTCAGTAGAAAACGATTCTTCCTAGGGCTGAAAATGCCAGCAAATTTCATCGACATCCGTCCAGTAGATTGAGTAACAAACTGTGTCCCAGGGATTCACTGCATCGGGACGCAACATATAAAAACAGTAAGTGATAATCCTAATTTATACAAATTGTTTGTTGTATTGTTTGATACGGGTTCTGTGTCCCTTTGGAACGCACAGGGGTAGCAGAGAAAACGTTTGATTTGTAGCGAACAGCTAGCAGACCGTAATTTGTAACGAACAATAGGGTACCTTTCGTCTCGGGAAAAAGCACTGTTCCTGTGGGAAATTCACGCGGATGAAGCCGCAGGCAAAAGCTAGTAGTATATAAAATGCAACATTATTAATTTGTATAATAGAATTTATTTACACCCACATGAACTCTCTGCTCAACCCTAAGGTTTGACTGTCAGACAACACTTTTAGCATAAAGACCACCTTTTGTACTGTACTTTTGTATGTGTGTGTGTACAATAAAGTTTAAATCCTACTAATATTATAAATTTGAAAGTTTGGATGTGAATTTGTGAGTAAGTTTGTTACTCAATCACGCAAAATGTACTGAACGGATTTCGATGAAATTTGGTGCACGGGTAGAAAAAAACCGGGAATAACACATAGGCTACTTTTTATCCCGAAATTCTCACGGGAGCGTAGCCCCAGGGCGCAACTAGTCCTGACTAATATTATAAATGCGAAAGTGAGTTTGTTTGTTACCTCTTCACGCTTTATCTACTGAACCAATCTTCCTGAAATTTCGCATACACATAGCTATAAGTACGGAGAAGGACATAGGGTACCTTTCATCCCGGGAAAAAGCACTGTTCCCGTGGGAATTTCACGCAAACGAAGCCGCGGGCAAAAGCTAGTAGTGTATAAAATGCAACATTATTAATTTGGGTGTGTTGTAGTAGGTGTGTTGTGGGTGTAAATATAACAGAATTTATTTACACCCACAACACACCTTAGGGTTGAGTAGAGAGAACCCTAAGGTTTGACTGTCAGACAATGCTTTTAGCATTAAGTCCACCTTTTGTATTGTACTTTTGTATGTGTGTACAATAAAGTTAAAATAAATAAATAAATAAACATTCTTACGTAAGCCTGGTCCTCCGGAGCCACGATGAGCACCATGCCGATGCCGCAGTTGAAGGTGCGCAGCATCTCGTCGTCTTTAACAGACCCGGCGTCCGCGATCCACGCGAACACCTGGATATCACGTTATTTTTATGAACCAATCTTTGGCACAAGCTATTGTCGTCGGTCTTCTACATAGACTTAGTAAAAAAGAATAGACCCGGCATAACAATCTATAATATAAACAGTAGTTATGCGGCCGGTCACTATGTTTTGTCAATATTATATCTTTGTGCCAAATCCTATGTGACCGCCGACTTTAGGTATGCACGATTTTTTGTAGGTATGTCACGTCTATTCTTTTTTTCCTTCGTCTAAGGCCTTCTATAATAAGGTAAAGTCATTGTACAGTGGGCCACATAAAAAAGTATACCACCTGAAATACGAAACAAAATAAGAAGTGGTGTACTTTTTCATGTGGCTCACTGTACCTTATACTTGATGAATCAATAAAAACATTTTATTTATTTGGCACAAGCTTTTTTCGCCGTCTACCGTATTTCTATTTTGTAAGTTTACCGGTACTTAGTAACTTTATCATTACCTTTACATATATTACTTCGATTTCTAAGATCATTTCCAAAATGCTTTTTTGCTTAGATTTCTAAAGTGTTTCTCGGTTTAATTGTCTGAGAAACAATCAAACCACACTAATTAATTTGAACCAAACGTTTTAATCCTAGAGTTTTAAAGACTTTATTGAGATATGCAAGGTAATTTCCCAAAGCTTCTCAGTAAAACTACACGAGAAATGACCAACATCTTACCGGATGGATATTCCACCAATGCGCATTGAGTCTCGCGCGAACTGAAGGCGGGATCACACGGGAAATATTTTCAGTTAAACCTCCACCAGTGATGTATGCGACTGCCTTTCTCTACCAGTTTGTAATGCTACATTTGTAAAGTTTCTCAGTGTAACTACACGAGAAATGACCAATATCTTACCGGATGGATATTCCACCAATGCGCATTGAGTCTCGCGTGAACTGAAGGCGGGATCACACGGGGAATATTCTCAGTTAGACCTCCGCCAGTGATGTGTGCAACGGCCTTTACTCTACCAGTTTGTAAAGCTACATTCGTTAGGTTTCTCAGTAAAACTACACGAGAAATGACCAACATCTTAATGAAAATATTCATCGTGTGATCCCACACGGGGAATATTTTCAGTTAAACCTCCGCCAGTGATGTGTGCAATTGCCTTTACTCCACAACATTGTAAAGCTACATTATAAGGTTTCTCAGTGTAACTACTCGAGAAATGACCAACAACTTACCGGATGGATATTCCACCAATGCGCATTGAGTCTCGCGCGAACTGAAGGCGGGATCAGATGGGGAATATTCTCATTAACCTCTGAGCTGCGACGGCGTTGCGAAACTTTTCGCACACCATTAGCGGCGACTTTTCGTCGGAAAATGAGTACGCGGAATTTTCCACAATTTTCCACAAAAATGTTCAATATTACACTTTTTTGTATTGTATTGAACAAAATAACTATGAATTTCTATAGTCAGATAGTTAATTTATATCCTGCTTTCCCTTTTTTAGGAAAACTCTATTTTATTTCTGTATAAATACCCCGTAAAGTTGTAAGTGTTGCCGAAATTCTCACCACTTGTAAAATAATTGATAAATAAAATAAGTTCTTTATATTCTTTGATTTTCCTTTACTTGATGTGTATTACGATATCTAAGCTATCCATTCGAAGAGTATTTTCTATGTTTTTACAAAAGATGACATAAATATATTACTTTGAAATTGCACGAAAACATTCAGTCGTACGCCATTATCACCATTTTCATAACCTATGTTTCCGAAGCTCACAATACATTATCACTTGACTTTAGACACTGGAAATTAATAACTAACGTATATAGTGTATTCATCTACAAGTAAACAGTAAAAATAAAGTATTTCCAATAGTGATTGTACGTAAAAACTGAAAATAGGAACTGAAGACACGTCACTGCTAAACATATTTTCTGTACTGTTTTGTTGACAGTTCCAACTTAGTATTGCTACCACAAATTATTGTGTAGTGCGGCCAAAGAAATGATCTTTTGTTTAGTCTATGATCCAATGAGGGTTTACATATAAAATATTTATAATAATAAATGCTGAAGTTGGCAAAAAAATCTACGGTTAGCCTGTTATTGTGTGCATGTGTGCGTGCATAATACCATACACTCGTTTGCGGGAACGCAGATCTGTGCCAAACTAACTTCACGCTATCTGCGGGAACGCAGACCTGTGCGAATCTAAATTCACGTTACTGCTGGAGCACAGATCTGCACGCGTCAACAGTGTATATACATGTGGTCCGCCATTACGATTTGTGTATGTGTGCGTGCCTTGGAGCACTGCGTAAAATATATTGAATTTCTTGAAAATATTCTATTTATCGCAAATAACACTTTGTAATTCGTATTCACAATAAAATTTTCTTCAAACTGATATACATTGATCAAGTATTACATTACGTAAATGTAGGAAAAAAACTTGAGTAAACTAAAACTTTATGATTTTTATTAGTATTTTTCTTGAAATATAAAATATTTTACTAAATATAGGTACACTAACAAGTTTTCTACAACAAAACATAAGTATTTACTTATATTTTAGGGGTAAAATGACTTATTTTTCACTTTTTATTGTGAACGAATACCTACCGCGCGTCGCTGACGTCATCGACCTTCAAGTGTGGCTCAAGTGCGGTTTGTAAACAATTTTGACATGGGCGTGAATGTTTGAATGATGTGATTGGCTAGCTCATTTATTCAGGATTCGATACGAACAAGTTTCTCCTTTATACACATTGATTTAACGTAGAAAATTAGAAAACAATGAGTAAAGTCAGAGCAACACAGATCTGTGTTGCCGCACTGAGGACGCCCGCGACGCGCAACGCAGAACTGCGTGTCAGCAATTCAGAGGTTAAACCTCAACCAGTGATATGTGCAACTGCCTTCACTCGACCACTTTGTAAAGCTAAATACTAAGGTTTCTCAGTGCAACTTCATGAGAAATTACCAAAATCTTACCGGATGGATATTCCACCAATGCGCATTGAGTCTCGCGCGAACTGAAGGCGGGATCACACGGGGAATATTCTCAGTTAGACCTCCGCCAGTGATGTGTGCAACGGCCTTTACTCGACCACTTTGTAACGCTGGTAACACGCTACGGACGTAGATACGAGTCGGTTTGATAAGCTCTTCGCCTGGAAATAACATTCAATTTATAATATTTAGTGAGTATGTTTGATTGTTTATTTGTTACCTCTTCACGCTCTATCTACTGAAGCAATCTTCCTGAGATTTTGCATACACATCGTTAGAACTATTATAGGGTACCTTTCATCCCGCAAAAAGGACCGTTCCTTTGGGAAATTCACGTTAAAGCCAAAATCTAGTTCGATTAAAGAGAGCAATATATAGAACTAAAACTTAAGTCCGCCATTTGCTAGTTTTTTGCAGAGAAGTTAAATAAATAAAGAAACGAACCTAAAGTAAGTCCCTCTTTGCTGAACGGCGCTCTGTCAGTCAACGTCAGGTTGGACTTCTTCATGAGCTTGTGGATCAAACTGAAACCGTTGCTGTGCACACCGTTTGATGGGAGACCGATTATTATATCGCCCACCTAGGTAAGATAAAAAAAATAGATATAAAACACAGAAAAAAAAAAATCTTCCGCAGAACAACTATTTATTTTTTAATTAATTATGCTAGTTATTTGATCGTCGTGGTTTATATCTGATTCAAAGGATTTCTCTGACCATCCAGAGAGGCAATGCTGCTGGGGTATGAAAACCATTGGGTCAGATATAAGATCGGACTTTCTGTTTAATTTTTTTTTCGCAGTTTGTGTCCCATTGCTGAGCAAAGGCCTCCCCTAACTTTCTCCACGTATCTTCGGTCTTAATAATTAGATTAATAACTAATTTTTTCGGATTGATTTATTGAAATAATTAAGTAACTAGCAAAACAAGACTACTAAAGCCATCTAGCGGCAAGTGTCGTATACTATATACACTAGTACTTACAGTGATGTCATTGATCTTGGGCAATATTTGGGACCTCTCGACCACTCCGAGCGCGAACCCGGCGATATCGTACACACCCGGGTCGTACATGCCTGGCATTTCTGCTGTTTCCCCACCTGAAGCAAAATAATATTAATTTTAAATACCTTAGTAAGATAGGTGTCAAAAATCCTAAATGATCAAAAATATAACTCGTAAAATAGAAGAAAAAAAAACATTTTTTTTTTTCATATTTTCTATGTGATGGAATGCGCAGAAGGAAGGTAAGTTTGGAAAAGAAAACTGTTGTTGTAGGAACAATTTCTTTGTAGAAATCTATGGGGAAAGAACTTTTTATACATTTAGAATACACTATGAAGTCGTCTAGATAAACTAAGTACTAAAAAACTGAAAAGGCTTTAAATAGCCCAGGGTTTCCGTGGTTTCTTTGAGCGATCACATTTGAAATTGGTATATTCGTAAAAGAGAGATGTAACTCACTTCCAACCTATGTGAAATCTATGAGAAATTACATCTATTAGTGAAGTTTTAGCTGATGATAAGCTTTACTTACATCCAGTAACTTTGAACCTTGACAAGACTTTAGACTTACCAATCAAAGCAGCACTGGCTTGTCTACAGCCCTCAGCGACCCCAGACACCACATTCCTGGCTACGTTGACATCTAAAGCTCCACACGCGAAGTAATCCAGGAAGGTCACAGGAGCGGCGCCATTGAATACATTATGAGTCGTCTAGATAAACCAAGTACTTACAAAACAAGAAAGGCTCTAAATGCCCAGGGTTTTCTTAGTTTCATTGCCTGATCGCCTCAGAGATTGGTATATCCGTAAAAGAGAGATGCAAGTCGCTTCCAATCTATGTGTAAATCTATGGGAAAAGACATCTACCAGTGAAGTTTTAGCTGCTGATATGCTTTACTTATATCCAATGACTTTGAACCTTGACAAGACTTTGGACTTACCGATCAAAGCAGCGCTGGCTTGTCTACAGCCCTCAGCGACACCAGACACCACATTCCTGGCCACGTTGACATCTAAAGCTCCACACGCGAAGTAATCCAGGAAGGTCACCGGAGCGGCGCCATTGCAGAGAATGTCGTTGACGCACATCGCGACTAAGTCGATGCCGATCGTTGAGTGTTGGTTGATCTTCTGTGCGATTTTTAGTTTGGTGCCTACGCCGTCGGCTGCTAGGACGAGAACGGGGTCCTGGGTTGGAATAGAAAAGTGTGTAAATAAATATATATAATATAATAAATTAATTAATGATATAAATAATATAATAAATTAATATGTGTAGTTTAATTTGGTATGGACACGTCATGAGAAGAGAGCGAACAATGTAGCGAGAAGGATACGAAATATAAAATTAAATAGAAAAAGAAGTTGAGGTCCATGTTATAGTATGTTTGTATTCTTTATGTTGTGTCTATCATTGTATTAAATATCTCACCTTATATTCTTCCTCGACCGCCTTCAACTGGAAACAACCACCGAAGCCTCCAAGTCCGCCCAAAACACCAGAACGAGTTGTGGATCTGGCAAGGAAAACATTTTTTATATTTACATCAACCTTGGCGGTGTGGTTATTTAAAGAGATAAGAACTGTTTTACTGCGCCGTAGTCGAGTCAAAAAATTTTTTCTACCATATTTTCCTACCCTCATTTGTCAATTCTACATATATCGACTGTAAAAATTCCACTCAAATAAAATCGTGTCAACGATAAGTTTTAATCAGGACTCATCAAACTTTCAGCTATTAAATTAATGGCCTTTTTAGACATATTTTTATTATTATTACCTGGCGAGAGGTTTGATGAGCGAGACCAGGGAATCCCCTGCTTCAATGTCGACACCGCTGTCTTTGTACGATAAGGATTTGTTGCCAGGGGTCCGTTTGATGTAAGGAGACGTTAGGGGTTCCATCGCTTCCTTGAAGTTTTCTACCACCACTTGATGGCCTCCTAAAAAGGTGACACTTTTTAATTTTCTAGCTTTTAACACATTAAAAATGATAGTCCATATCTCAATAACACTATAGAACCCGGGTTAAAGAATGACTGCTATCGCATTAAAATATTCCACTAGATAAGAACTAAGGACAGACCTGTCAGACGCTGTCAATGACAATATCGATGTGTCAAATTCAAATGACAATACTGTATTTATTTTTGGATTTTTGAGCATCTCGGATGCAATATTAGTACTAAAGTACTCTCATATAGAAATAAGATATGGTGAAAAAATTCCATGCGAGCAGGACTTGAACCCGCGACTGCATCTGCAGATTAAATTGCATTGCATCTGAGATGCTCAAAAATCCAAAAATAAATATTGATGGCTTCCTACCGTTTAATTGATTTTCAACTTCATCGAATATGGGTTAAATCAAATACCTTACTCGTATAGTGGGTATTGGTGTTAGGTTACGCATGCCTAATGCGTTTCAATAGAAATTGGATATGGTGAAGATTTTCGATGTGCAGGATTGAAATGCGATAGCTCAGTTGGAAGAGCAAGGTCGTATAAAGACCTGGTCGCGGGTTCAAGTCCTGCTCGCATGGAATTTTTTCACCATATCTTATTTCTATATGAGAGTACTTTAGTGACAATACTGTACCTTTGACATGACCATACTCGCCAGTAGCGCCTACTTGTGAGCGTAAATACTATAACTCATTGTCTAGAAAACTATGGCATTCTCACAAAAAAGTATATTATAAACAGTTTTAATTTAACTCATACCTTCTTTGCCCAAATCCTCGACAACACCAACTACTGCGATCTCCCCATCAACGGCTTCCAAAACCTTGTCAACTAGTGCCGGGTCCACGATCACAACCATGCCTACGCCGCAATTGAATGTGCGAAGCATCTCGAAGTCTGACACCATTCCTGTGTTTAAATAACACGTTATCATCACTTATCATTCAGGAAAGAATTCAAAATAATAACAGTAAATAAAAAATCATGGGCCTGAAATAGATCCCTGGGGTGAACCAAAAGGTAGTGTACCAATCTTAAAAATTGTACCTCGTATCAATATTGAAGTTAAATTTCTTCAATACCAATACTTTACCGTATGTAATCATTACCTACTTTAAAATAAAATAAAGAATTCAAAACCAACAGTTATGATTCAGTCAATCAAACGCTTCAGTAAGAGAACAATAAATAAAAAATGCCTAATTTCATTATTCATCAAAACTAGTAAAACAGTCCTGTGTATATCCATTTAAAAACATAATTATACCTGTAGCCTGAAGCCAACCGAAAATGGGCTTAATGTTGAACTTAGTAGCGTCCAATTTTACTCTAACAGCCGGGGGTAGGATCCTCGGTATATTCTCCAACAGGCCACCACCGGTTATGTGCGCTAGTCCTTTGACCAGTTCTTCTTTGATGGCGGGAAGTAAGGCGTGGACGTAGATACCAGTGGGTGCTAAGAATTCTTCGCCGAATGATTTGTTTGTGGTGCTGAAGGGGGCTTTATCTGTGTACCTAGGAAAAAGTTTATTTTACATAAGAAGTTCCAATTTGATTAATTTTATTATAGATATATCTGAGAAAAAAAAAATCAGCTTCCTAAATCCTAGACTATTTATTGCAAGCTAATTTGACTCAAATTTAACGTCTAATTGCAACAAAATCATCATTATGTATTTGTATATTTTGTAACATGTTTCCCGCTGTTTTTTAAATATAGTATTTGCAAATGCCTTAAAACAAATTAGACGAATTGTTTAGAGTCGTATACACTTACTTGTGATGACTCTCCGCCATAATCTTCTGCACCAAACTGTATCCATTGCTATGCACACCAGTGGACGGCAAAGCCAACACTACATCTCCTGCTTGTATCTTGGTAATCAGAGGAAGTTGTTTAGAGTTGTCCACGACACCCACAGCGAAGCCCGCCAAATCGTATTTGCCGATATCATACATTGAAGGCATTTCAGCGGTTTCACCACCTGTAAGAAAACCATTATTTTTAGACTATGACAAGCTACTCCAGTCTAGAACGATATCATTAACAAGTCTATATGTCATTAGTGTCAGTTATATTAATGTGGTACATAAATAATTGAATATGTTATGTTTAAGTTGTATTACTTTAGCTTTATTGTTTCAATTGCATTATAATGTGCTTTTTAATATAAACATATGTTTATCTACAAAATGAATTCAGTTTGAATCAAATATTCTAAATTTTCCGAATTTCTAGCGTCTCAAACCAAGAGAGTACTACCCAACATAATATAAACATCTATAGTCGTAGTCGATGAGACGAAGATAATAATAACTTCTCGATGCGGCGCGTTTGAGGAGATTTTTTATTCGTAAGTGCTACCTAATATATTGCTATGTGTATAATTCTTATGATTAAATGATCAGATCATAACTTACCCAATAGAGCACATCTCGACATGATGCAAGCATCAGCTATCCCCTTCACTATAGTCGTCGCAACATCCACCTGCAGCCTCCCGCACGCCATGTAGTCCAGGAACGCGAACGGCTCTGCGCCGGCGCACAAGATGTCATTCACACACATAGCGACCAGGTCTTGACCGAGTGTGTCGTATTTGTGCATTATTTCTGCGATCTGGAAGTTGGAGAGACTATTTATAATTTCGTTTTCATTTCATTTGAGGAGGTCCAAATCCTACTAATATTATAAATGCGAAAGTTTGGATTTGAGTTTGTGAATCTGTGAGTTTGTGAGGATGTTTGTTACTCAATCACGCAAAATCTACTGGACGGATTTCGATGAAATTTGGTATACGGGTAGAAAAATACCGGGAATAGCACATGGGTACTTTTCATCCTGAAATTTCCACGAGAGCGAAGCCCCGGGGCGCAGCTAGTAGACAATAATTTATGAAGTGAAGATAAATTTATCCATCCGTACCCTGAACTAAAACTGGACCTTTCAGGCTAAGGTCCAAAGCTGAAACAGCCCACTGTAGCATCCCAATCTACCCAGGACTCCTCATCTATGCATTATAATGTTTAAAGAAGGCCGACCTAACCTTAAGCTTAATTCCGACACCATCCGTGCCCTGGACTAAAACTGGGTCTTTAAGACTGGGGTCCATAGCAGACAGTTGAAACAGCCCACTGTAGCATCCCAATCCACCCATAACTCCTTATCTACGCATTTTTATGTATAAAGAAGGACTTACCTTAAGCTTAGTCCCGACTCCATCCGTGCCCTGGACTAAAACTGGGTCTTTAAGGCTGGGGTCCATAGCAGACACTTGGAACAGGCCACTGCAGCATCCCAATCTACCTATAACTCCTCATTTACGCATTTTTATATTTAAAGAAGGACTTACCTTAAGCTTAGTCCCGACTCCATCCGTGCCCTGGACTAAAACTGGGTCTTTAAGGCTAGGGTCCATAGCAGACAGTTGGAACAGGCCACTGTAGCACCCCAATCTACCCAGGACTCCTCGTCTATGGGTGGCTGTGGCCAGAGGTTCTATTTGGCGGACCAGTGTGGCCGCCGCGTCTATGTCCACGCCGCTTTGGAGGTAGGATAGGCCGTTGAGTCTGGAGGATTGAAAGGCCTCTTTATTTATAGATATTTAAATGCTTGAAAATTGTTGGATATAACTTTTTTCTAGTTTAATTTACTGATCTTAATGTCTTCAAATAATTATAGGAAGAAGAAGAACAACTTTTGTATTTAGTAATTTTAATAATAATAATAATTTTATTTCGGAAAAGTCCATAGAAATGTTAGTTACAATGTCCTTAAAACTATGTTGTTGTTATGTTTCGATCATACATTTTTTTTCATTTACATAACAAAAAAACTTCGAATGACAAATACTTTTATTTTTGATTATTATTAACTCTTTTCTCTTATTATATCACACATTTATACGCTATAGAAATCATGCAATTCATGCTTTTAAAAATTTGCAAAATCTTAGGATAGTTCAATCAAAACCCAAACAGGAAAAATTTGCGTTTATTATAAAAGGTAAAACAAAAGTGACTACTCGTATATAGCAAAAGAACAAAAATTATAATAAGTAAAAAAAAACTAATCTAAACAATCATATGAGATTCACAACGTAAACAAAATTAAATGCATTTAATGAGATTTCTCACCCAATAACCACATGGCAAGCTACAAAATTAAGAAAAATGTTAAACAATATTATGACCATAATGATTTAAACAATGTTAATTATGTATTTATTTGTCATAATATTATTGGGAATTAAAATTATAAGGGATTGGAAAGGAAACTGAATCACTCATTCGGCTCCTCTGAAACAAACGAATACTATGAAGTGTTTTAAACATAGGCGAGATTAATAACAACCACAATTTGAGGACAAGCTATTAGTTTGTTTTTACAAAATGGATGTTTTATGACGGAATGAAATGAAGTCAAAATGTGTTTTAAGTAATCAGTATGTCGAAATAAAAATTATTTCTCAGTGTTACTACATTCTAAAGATTTTACTTTTAGCATAAGAACCGTTTATAAATATTCTAAATAACTATAATAGACTCATACGTACTTTTTTAATTACTTAAATAAAATTACACATGTTATCATGTAAATTTTGTATGGACAAAATCATGCCTTAAATGTTTCCCAGAATTAATCAACCATAAAGCAAAAACTCACTTAGAAAATGCGCGATGTGCAATATCCTTCCTGTACTGTGCTCCAGGGAAGTCAATAGCTGAGGCTGCAGCTGTTGCTGCGGCCGCTGCGGCCCTTAGTGAAGCAGCCCTGGCACAAACGAGGACTACACGGCCTCCCCATGTCACTAGGGTGCCGTTAGCGCCGCGGGCCACGCCGCTGTGGAAAACTACCAACCCTGGCATATTGGCCACTTGAGAGAGACCTAGAAGAAAACGGTTTTACGTGAAGAACAAACATTAAATAGTAGAAATATCCATAAAAGTTTAACTATTTACTGTAAAAAATTATTTGGAAAGATAGATCTTACTTCAGCATTTCATCAAATTCTCTTAACAATTTTATTTGTTAAAAAAATGTATACTGTGCAGAGCAACTACGCTCTGCGGCCAGAAAATGTGGCAGAGAGAATCCGGACAAACGAAGCGGCGGGAAGAATTCTGTACCGGAACTTTACCGGGAAAAAATCTACCGGTAAAATTAAGTACCGGGAAAAAATCTCCACGCGACACCACGCTTGTCCGACTAGAATCTAACTTAAGCTATACGCAGTCTGCTACCACCGTAGCTTATGAAGGGAGCTACAGGGCCCTATATGATAACCTAACCTATAAATTAACTACAATTGAACACTTACCAAATTAAATCTTCTTTCTCTTCGGATCCAAACTTGAGTGTCTTCGGGAAGGGGGAATTCCTAATCACCCTACCTAACCCTTGAGATCTCAATTCCCCATAACAACTAAATAGATTTCTTCCCGTAGTTTCCCTCGGGAACAGCCAGATGTGAACAGCCAGCCACGTTTCACCTCTCACAAGAAAAAGTCACAATAACAGAGTTTTTCACAAACACAAATTCAATAGTTATTTAACAAACAGGAAATTCACAATTATCACTCAAACTAAACAACAAGCAAAAGACGCGAGACCGCTCCGCGTATTAAAATCAAACCGATATCGCCCTGGACAATGCAATGGCGGAACACGCGCGACGCAATCCACGCTAGCAGTGAAAACCCCGAACGCCCTCTGGCGGCAGCAATGCGAAACGCCTGCGTTTAGTTTTACCCAATATATTACAAACATCCCCCCGTCCCGGTCTGAGAAGCAGACCGCTAGCTTACTCTACGGGAAGGCGGGCGAGAGAGGTCACACCTCTCCTTAAAATCGAACCGTCGACCAACACCTCAGCCACACGCGGAGTGCCATCTCCGCCAAGAATCAAACGTAATATGCGAGCTCGTCGCCAAAGCAATGAGGGCAAATTTGCCTCTTTTAACAATACTAAATCACCCTCCCTGGGAGGCTCAGTCCTGTCTGTCCACTTCACTCTTTGCTGCAGCAAATGCAAATATTCAAGCGACCAGCGACGCCAAAAGTCCTGGCTCATTTGCTGCAACATTTGAAAACGCGACAACCGATATACGCGTTCATCCTTCCACGGGTATTCGGGCAGGGCATTCAACGGCCCTCCCACCAAAAAATGACCAGGGGTGAGAGCTTCCAAGTCATTTGGATCTGGAGATAGCGGACAGAGAGGACGAGAGTTGAGGACCGCCTCAACTTTACAAAACACTGTGGCCAGCTCTTCAAAAGTTAGAGCCGTTTCTCCGATAATGCGGCGGAGGTGGGTCTTTGCGGATTTCACAGCCGCTTCAAAAATCCCTCCCCAATGGGGGCAACTTGGGGGACTAAATTTCCAGGTTATTCCCCTTTGGGCAGCAATTTGACTTAAACTAGTACAATTTTTATCAATAAACACGGAAACATCCTTAAGATAATTTACAGTTCCTTTATAGTTTGTGCCATTATCAGACCTAATAAGGGAAGGTAGACCTCGACGCGAAACAAAGCGATCCAACGCGGCGACGAAGGCCTCCGTAGTCAGAGCCGATACCACCTCCAAATGGACAGCCTTGGTGGCCAAACAAACAAATACACACAAATAGCCCTTCACAATACGGGCATTACGAAAGGGAGAAGCCTTGATCGAAAAGGGACCGGCAAAATCGGTTCCAACGCCGTCAAACGGCCTCGAAGGTCGAATTCGATCAACGGGCAAATCACCCATCTGTGGTTGCATCGTGGATGCCTTCAACCTATAACATGCAATACATCGAAACAGAACACTACGGATTGCTCTTCGGGCAGACAATATCCAAAATTCGCGTTGCAAAATAGCCAACAAAGCATTGCACCCAGCATGGGCGTTACGAATGTGTCGATCAGACACCAAAAGCTGCACCAAGGGTCCGCCCTTGGGCAACAACAGAGGATGGCGAGTCTCATATGGAAGATCCGCCTTCCGGAGCCTGCCTCCAACCCGAAGAAGCCCATCCGAGTCGATGTACGGGTTCAAACGAGCGACCGCGCCCTTCAACTTAGCGCGTCCGTCGCGCAAAATCTGAAGCTCTGACTCAAACCGTCCGGTCTGCACGACACGGACCCAATGCAACAATGCGCTCCGGCGCTCTTCTGCACCTGCAATCGGCTCCAACCGCTTTGCCTGTGGGTTTCTACAATTATGTATGAAACGCTTAATCCAACTGGTAACACCCAGAAGCTTATCCAAGCTGCTATACCGAGCAAGTAGCCAATCCGGCTCCGACGTCGTCTCAGCGACTACAGCATGTACACGGAGCCCAGTCAAACTCAAAGAAGTAACATCTGTCTGACAGACAGGCCAAGAAGTTTCTGATCCCATCAGCCACTCTGGACCCCACCAGAGCGGGTGTGACACCAATTCTGGTGCCGTACAACCTCGGGAAGCACAGTCCGCTGGGTTAAGCTCTCCCGGCACATGTCTCCATGTTATATCAATTCCGATATTCTGGATTTGGGAAACCCGATTTCCCACAAAAACCTCCAAGGTATGTGGGGCCGCGCGCAACCATGCAAGCGCGACCTGGCTATCCGACCAGGCGAAGATGTCCCGTATCTCGACCGTGGCCGCCAGCTCACATGCAACGTGATGCAACAATTTAGAGAGAAGGTGAGCTCCACTCAACTCAAGCTTGGGAATAGTCAGCCTAGTCCTGATGGGGGCGACCTTGCTCTTCCCTAACAAAAGCGAGACATTGACCCGGCCATCGGCGTCAACTGTCCGCATATAGACTGACGCGGCGTAGCCTCGCTCCGACGCGTCACAAAAGCCATGCAGGCTGGCTCGATATTTCCCGGGGGCAATATTCGACGAGGCAAGGCAATCCGATTGACTTCCTTAATCGATGAAAACAACTCGAGCCAATCATCCAATGGAGAGCCAAACAGCGGCTCGTCCCACGAGACGCCCAAAGTCCAAAGTCTCTGAAGAAGACACTTTGCAGAGAATATCACTGGACTGATCCAACCGCTTGGATCAAACATACGGGCTATTACGGACAACACCGTTCTCTTAGTCCAGACTTTTGGTATTTCCAAGTCCACTTGGAATGTGAAAATATCGGTTAGCGGCTGGTACTGCATGCCCAGCACCGCTATCCTGTTGGGATCATCCACATCCTCAAACAGGTGAGGGTTCTGTTGGTGATCCTCCGGGATCCCTTCTAGAACTTTAGGCTCATTAGACAACCACTTACGTAGCTCGTAGCCACCTGTCTTCAATATTTCAATCAATTCATCCCGCAGTAGGAGGGCCTCCTCAATACTTTGGGCTCCGGTGCACACGTCATCAACATACAAGTCACGTGACAGCACGGAAGCCCCACGGGGAAAGCGGATCCGTTCCCGCTCTGCCAATTCAAGCAATGATCTGATGGCGATATAGGGACTAGATTTCAAACCATAGGTGTTTGTATTGAGTTCATACACCGTCACAGGATCCTCAGGGCGCTCACGCCAGAGTATCAACTGGAATCGCCTGTCCTCAGGATGTATGACTGTCTGGCGGAACATCATCCGGATGTCCGCGCCAAAAACCACTTGATGTCTTCTAAAGTTCAAGATGATGTCAATTATGTCCCTATGCAATTTGGGACCTGAATGCAAACATAGATTCAACGAAACTCCGTTCGAAGTGGGTGCGGACCCATCGAAGACGGTCCTCAATTTGCCTGTTGAGGCCTTCACCACCGCGTGGTGGGGCAAAAAATAATGCTCAGTTGAGCTCCAATCAACTCGAGCCGGAGACATGTGACCCAAATCCTCGTACTCGCGCATAAATTCAATATATTTATCGCGAAGTACGTGGTCACGCTGCATGCGTCGCTCCATGGACAGCAGTCGTTTCTCCGCAAGCGCCCTACTTTGCCCTAGGCTAGGACGAGAGGCAACAAAAGGTAACCTAGTTACAAACCGACCGGAGGGCAACCTCTCCGTGGTTGATCGAAAAAGGGCTTCGCACTCAGCGTGTTCCGGATCCATCCTGGAACTCATAGGTGGCTCCTCCACCTCCCAAAACCTTTGCATGGTCTTGGCCAAGGACGCAGATGCGACAACCGGTGGCTCCTCCGCGGTGCCATTATCAAACACAGGGCCCATCAGGGCAAAACCAAAAATCGTAGACACTGCCATCAGTGAAGACGAACCCAGAGCCTTCTGTGTACCCAACAAAATCCAACCCAATACGTCCGAGCCCAGGAGCAAGTCCACTGGGCCGGGATGAAAGACAAAGGGGTCGGCCAAATCCAGACCCGAAACCAAAGACAACACACCCGGCGGTATGTCTGTCGAGGGGTGCCAACCCGCAATGGTATCCATTACCATAGCCGAAGTCGTGATCCTCATTGTGGAGGACTTCAGCGAAGAAAAGGTGACAAGTGTCTGGCCCGTCAGACACTTCACTTGTATGCCACCAACTCCAAGAAGTGGCACAGGCGAGTCTTCCACGACTAAACCTAACTGGCGTGCCACTCGAGTGGTAACCAAACTGCTTTGAGCCCCTGAGTCCAACAGAGCTCTCAAATTAATGGCTTCCCCCACGACCCCATACGCGGACCACCGCGGTAGGGAGCAGAACCGTCCGCGGCTCTGTCCCAGCAAGGGAGCAAGCTAGTTACGGGCTCCCCACTCTCTCCAAACCAGGGGCGCGCCACTGACCCGGATAATATGGCGGGCGAGTGCACATCCCCATCTGAGGGGGCAGAACCCGCGGCCCGGCCATACATATGGTACGGCGGGTGGTACTCCAGCCGTGGGTACTCGTGCAGCGGCGGAGAAAACCGCTGCGGCTGCATGTGTTGGGTATTGGTAACCCGCGTGGAGGGGGTGTCCCCACTCTCACGTCCGATCTAGGGCCCCCGCCCATGGGGGCCTATCCGGGGCCTGGCCAGCTACATACTGGCCATGACCTTGGGGCGCGTGGTCCCGGTCCGCCAAGACCCGCGCAGGTACGCGACCCCCTCCCGAGGGGGGTGCGACGAGCGAAGCCGCGTCCTCCGTCCGGTGGTGGAGGGCTTCGCGCAGGAGCGCCCCCGCCCATAGGGGACCCCTGCCTCAACATCCGGGTGCCATCCCCGTTGCGGTTCATGCAAAGCATCGCGTGGTGCCGCCCACGGCATGCACTGCATGGTATGGCACTGGGACAGTCACGTGCATAGTGACCGCCCAAACAATAAAAGCAAAGTTCATGCCGCTTTGCCATGCGGCGCCTATCTTGTACTGGCAGTCTCTGCCAGTCCCTGCATTGTAGCAGGCTGTGGCCCATCCGGCCACATTGCAGGCAGTCCGCGTCCCTCGCGACTGCTGCCGTGTGCGCAACCCGCACACCAGCTCCACGCGGTGGCGGTTGCCGTCCCTGTTGGGGCCTACGTTCAGGCGCTCTGGATGGCGCTGAGTCCGTCATGGTATTCTCAGCAGCCCGTGCCTCAAACTCCAAAAACTTCACCAAGTCAGTGAATGTTGGTAGGGTGGTGCTATCCCGTTCCGCATTCTCGCGCTCAAATCGCGAGCGGATGTCATTGGGTAATTTGCCCAATACAATGTGCACCAGCAAAAAGGACCATTGGTCCACCGGCAGCCCCAGTGTGCGGAGCGCGTTACAGGCCACTGTAACGGGCGTGAGCAACTGCAGGCGCAACTGTGCCCTGTTGGCCACCTTGGGCAGGGCCATCAACTGTGCGGCGTGCGCATCCGCTAACAAACGTAAGTTTTGGTAGCGGGAGTTCAATAACTCCCAAGCCGTATCGTACTGGTCGTCCTCCACCCGGAGGTGCTGGATGAGCGACCGCGCTTCATCCTCAAGAGTGGAGAGGAGGTAGGCCATCTTCTGGGCCTTCGACAAATCCTGTCGTGCTACGACCAGGGACTCAAACATATTTTTATATGCTACCCACTCCTCCATCCTACCCCCAAAGTGGGACAGCTGAAGGGTGGGGAGCCGACCAGTAACCGCTGGTCCTTCCTGTCTAACAGGTGTGCGAGGGGCTGGTCCGCCAGCCTGTCTCGCCCTTATTGCGGTCACCGCCTCCGCGATATCATCGTGCAGACTCAGGATCTGGTCCATGTCCGCCATGTGACCTGCGTAGGCCTCCGGGGTAAGATCGGCTTCGGTAAGCGCCGCCATGGCCGCTTCCGCGCTAATCAATCGTGAGTGGAGGTGATCCGCTCTTAGCAGTATGGCGCCCTCCCTGTCCTTCCGGGACAGGAGTCCTCCGGCCGTCACAAACCATCTCAATTCGTTGGCGAGTGTCGCCCTAGCATTGGAGGCCTTCGCCATCGCGTCAAGTCACAAACAAAAAATAACAAAAGGTAAATAAAAAACAACAAAATCAAGCAACTACACGAAGAACCGCGGTAGGTATGAGAATGGCACAAACCCGGAACGCACGGTACAAACCGCAAACAAATACAAAAAAGGTTACAAATATTCTTATACAAACAAACTAAGAAAAATCTAATAATTTTTACAAACAATTAATTATTTTTTTACAAACGAACAAATAGAGGGTAGATAAACTACGCTCTGCTACCAGAAAATGTGCAGAGCAACTACGCTCTGCGGCCAGAAAATGTGGCAGAGAGAATCCGGACAAACGAAGCGGCGGGAAGAATTCTGTACCGGAACTTTACCGGGAAAAAATCTACCGGTAAAATTAAGTACCGGGAAAAAATCTCCACGCGACACCACGCTTGTCCGACTAGAATCTAACTTAAGCTATACGCAGTCTGCTACCACCGTAGCTTATGAAGGGAGCTACAGGGCCCTATATGATAACCTAACCTATAAATTAACTACAATTGAACACTTACCAAATTAAATCTTCTTTCTCTTCGGATCCAAACTTGAGTGTCTTCGGGAAGGGGGAATTCCTAATCACCCTACCTAACCCTTGAGATCTCAATTCCCCATAACAACTAAATAGATTTCTTCCCGTAGTTTCCCTCGGGAACAGCCAGATGTGAACAGCCAGCCACGTTTCACCTCTCACAAGAAAAAGTCACAATAACAGAGTTTTTCACAAACACAAATTCAATAGTTATTTAACAAACAGGAAATTCACAATTATCACTCAAACTAAACAACAAGCAAAAGACGCGAGACCGCTCCGCGTATTAAAATCAAACCGATATCGCCCTGGACAATGCAATGGCGGAACACGCGCGACGCAATCCACGCTAGCAGTGAAAACCCCGAACGCCCTCTGGCGGCAGCAATGCGAAACGCCTGCGTTTAGTTTTACCCAATATATTACAAACATATACTATGTGTGATTTACTCCTAGTATTACAACTGAAATGTAGTTTCGGATGGATTAAACCAAATATAATGCGATTTTTTTAAAAATGCTAATTTTAATTTTATATAATTTAAAATAACGGTTTTGTATACGTAGACGACATACCACTAATGACGCATCCCTTGGTAGAGGTTTCCGGGTAGCCTTTGGAAGCTATGACCACTCCAACCGACGACAGTTTTGTGTTCCAAGCCAGTTGCATTTGTTTCAGGGTTCCATCTACACAAGCCTGAAATAAAAATATATTTGGATGTTTGTTACTCTTTCACGCAAAAACTACTGAACTGATTTCTATGGACTTTGGTTCAGGGGTAGGCTAAAACTAGTCTTAACACATAGGGTACTTTTTATCCCGAAATTCCCACTGGAGCGGAGCCTAGAGGCGCAGCTAGTTGGACATATGTCCAACATTTTAGTTTAATAATTCTTTGCTTCACTAACCTTCATAACTTTGTACAGATCAGACTCGAGCAAAGTCATCAGGACTTGAGTTTCTGGGTCCCCGAAACGGCAGTTGAACTCCAGCACCATGGGGCCAGCTTTCGTCACCATGAGGCCAGCGTACAGAACACCTAGAACAAGATTTTCATCTTTATCATATCGTATGGCGTGCCTTAAAATCTTTATTTTTTAAACAAATTACCTATTAGATAAGAATTTTAGACATCTAAAATGAAGTAAGCTGCTTTAAAAATACTTAATATAATTCTATATTGCAATAATAAGAAAATCTAAAGTCTTACATCATTCCAGCAAAACAAATGTAACTTGTAAAATAATTAACTAAACGCAATCATTGAAAACTAAAAGCAACCATAATCCTTGGCAATACGGTTCATAATCGAACCACAATAACTTATTGTTTGTCTTCGTTATCGTTGTTTATCTGTTAGTTCTGCGTTTAATAAATAAAGCACAAATAAATTAAAGGTTAGGGGCCAACGGCATAGTCGCCGACGTAACTGAATGTTATCAACATTGCATCACGAGTTTAGATCCCCCATGGTTACTAAATTAATAGATTGACTTGATTTGAACATGTAATAATGAAAAAAGGTCCTTTGCCTTGGATGGTGTTTTAGCAAGGTTGTGCGAACTGTACTTCTCTGTAGGTGTGGCTTTGATATCCGCTATGGATACATTAACTCACAAGCTACTAAGGTCACGTAAACATGACGTAAATTACTAAAGGCATCAGCCACGTGTCATTTGATTAACCTAAACATAGTCAGTGATAGTATTACGGAGACGAAAGGTTATCGCTTTGCTGATGTTACATATTTGTATCCATGTAAGATTGTACGGTCAACAGAAAAACAACCAACCCAAATTTATTACAACTTCGCCGCTATCACTACGTCATAAAGGTCAGTGCACTGTACAATACTTGCAGTTAACTGTACATACATATAATAAAGTAATAAGTTGACTTCTTTACTTATCGAATGGGGAAAAGGTCAGTCAACCCACATGGTATCAAATCACATTGCTTCTAACGTGGTTTTTACAATTATTAATCTCTCTCTGGTAGCAACTGGATTGGGTTGCCAACTCATTAAATAGCCCCAAAATCAAGATGAAATACTACTTAACTACCAAAACCTACCTCCCAGTACTTGATATACACGTTATATACACGTTTTGATATTTAAAGTAGTGAAATTAGTTATTAATGCCCCTAAAATTAGCTCATTTTCTTTTGGAAAATGAATCCAACATGCTTAAATATTTCCATCTTTAGGGGTAAATGTCTTTTATATAAAAAAAACAGCTCAATTTTCGTATAGAGATTGATTTGATTTTAGACACATGCTACTTTTGACCTAAAAGTTAGAAAAAATCAGAGAAGAAAAACGAGAAACACAATACCAGTTCAATCATTCATGAATTAAAATAAAAATTAAGAATGATTTATCGATTTAACTTAATCGATAAAAAGTTTAACAAATAACGACACCACTATGATGCAACAAATCATCGACAGGGTTCACTAACACGAACGAATTTAGTCAAAACATTTCACTGGCATCTATTTTTGGCTTGATTTAGTTGCCAAGGCGATTAACCACTTATTATTTATCATCTCATATATACCTAGTATTAATTACCAACAAAGGAATTATATCCAATCTGTGAGATATTAAATTGGTACATTTAACTTTGATAGATATCGTATCACATCATGTTATTGGAGAGTTCACTGCTCATGTGAATAGTTAGTTCTTATAGTTCCTTATTTTTTTGGGTTTATCCTCCTAGTTATACCTACTATGAGTTATACGATATAACAAGATTGACAAAAAATCAAACAGGCTGATTTTTCGAACACTAGCCAAATCCATACTTAATTCGATCAGCTGATCTGCCAATTTGTATTTTGTACGGAAAGCAAAAAAATTTTGATATTTTTTGACATAGATTTCTTCAGAAACCTACTCCATTTCATCATCCAAATCTATACTGCTCAGTATAACTCATGATACATTAAATACTAGTTTAAATATGTTTTAAACTTTGTACTCCCTGTTTAGTATCTCTGGAGGTAGACTCAGCCACTATCGACTTTACTAGATCATTCTTAGTTTATTAGTCTTAAGGTTACGTGGCTGCACTTTCTTGATAGTGTTATCACAGAAGTGTCAACTATAAAGTGGGCTTAATATGTGATATGGCCGTCTGCATATCTTCTATTTCTATGTTGCAATCGTAGGAATAAATAAGACGCGTGTGCGCAATTATTTATGCAGACAGATCAGTGAGAAGCGGTGGTAGCCAAGTGGTTTAAACGCTCAATTTGCGTCCAAGAGTCGCAGGTTCCAATCTTTCTAGGCCCAACAAAGGCATCCAGATTGACATACAAATGGAATTTTTTTATTAGAGATAAAGTGACCCTAAATGTCACGGCTCTCGCTACAAGGACGTGTAAACAATCGAGATTTAACGTAATGGTTTATCTTAACAATTGTTATAAATTATTACGATAATGATATGAATGACGTCCGCAGCTTCATTTAGATAATGCCATTTTCTTATGCATTAATTATAGATTAAGTGCGATCTGTAATAATGCCTCTCAAACTTACCGACATATTTGATCCCCTCAGCCTTCAACCCATCCACGGCCCTTTGCAGCACCGTGTACTTGACGATGGGCGAATTGGTCTGAAGTTATCAGCGGGCAGGGGCAATACGCACCCATACCACCAGTATTGGAACCAAAACAATACATTACTCTCTCTCGGCGTTACTATTTATGCTTCCCAAACCCACCGACATATTTGATCCCCTCGGCATTTAACCCATCCACGGCCCTATGCAGCACAATATTATTGACATCGGTTTGGTTTGAAGTTATCAACAGTCAAGCTTTTCAAACTTACCGACATATTTGATCCCCTCTGCCTTCAACCCATCCACGGCCCTTTGCAGCACAGTGTCCTTAACATCAGTGAACTGGTCTGAAGTTATCAGCGGGCAAGGGCAATAGGCGTCCATTCTAACAGAATAAAGAGCACAAACCATCTTGACTCTCTGTAATAATTATTTTCTAACTTACCGACATATTTGATCCCCTCAGCCTTCAACCTATCCACGGCCCTTTGCAGCACCGTGTACTTAACATCAGCGAACTGGTCTGAAGTTATCAGCGAGCAAGGGCAATAGGCGTCCATTCTAACAGAATAAAAAGCACAAACCATCTTGGCTCTCTGCAATAATGCTTTTCAAACTTACCGACATATTTGATCCCCTCAGCCTTCAACCCATCCACGGCCCTTTGCAGCACCGTGTCCTTAACATCAGCGAACTGGTCTGAAGTTATCAGCGAGCAAGGGCAATAGGCATCCATTCTAACAGAATAAAGAGCACAAACCATCTTGGCTCTCTGTAATAATTCTTTTCTAACTTACCGACATATTTGATCCCCTCAGCCTTCAACCCATCCACGGCCCTTTGCAGCACCGTGTCCTTAACATCAGCGAACTGGTCTGAAGTTATCAGCGAGCAAGGGCAATAGGCATCCATTCTAACAGAATAAAGAGCACAAACCATCTTGGCTCTCTGTAATAATTCTTTTCTAACTTACCGACATATTTGATCCCCTCAGCCTTCAACCCATCCACGGCCCTTTGCAGCACAGTGTCCTTAACATCAGTGAACTGGTCTGAAGTTATCAGCGGGCAAGGGCAATAGGCGTCCATTCTAACAGAATAAAGAGCACAAACCATCTTGACTCTCTGTAATAATTATTTTCTAACTTACCGACATATTTGATCCCCTCAGCCTTCAACCTATCCACGGCCCTTTGCAGCACCGTGTACTTAACATCAGCGAACTGGTCTGAAGTTATCAGCGAGCAAGGGCAATAGGCGTCCATTCTAACAGAATAAAAAGCACAAACCATCTTGGCTCTCTGCAATAATGCTTTTCAAACTTACCGACATATTTGATCCCCTCAGCCTTCAACCCATCCACGGCCCTTTGCAGCACCGTGTCCTTAACATCAGCGAACTGGTCTGAAGTTATCAGCGAGCAAGGGCAATAGGCATCCATTCTAACAGAATAAAGAGCACAAACCATCTTGGCTCTCTGTAATAATTCTTTTCTAACTTACCGACATATTTGATCCCCTCAGCCTTCAACCCATCCACGGCCCTTTGCAGCACAGTGTCCTTGACATCAGCGAACTGGTCTGAAGTTATCAGCGGGCAGGGGCAATACGCGCCCATACCACCGGTGTTCGGCCCGGTGTCGCCGTCGCCGATCCGCTTGTGGTCCTGCGCTGGGGGCATGACGGATACTGTCTCTCCATCGGTGAAGGCGAGGACCTGTGAAATGGAATGAAAATAATGTTATTTAAATGGGCTAAAAAAAAAGCTCTTTTAAATTTACCTGTTATTTAGTTAGTTGACGTCATAAAATTACTTAAAGCCATCGAAATACAACTACTATAATCGGGCCGAAACCTAAACTCCCGTATGACAGGTGTCATCAGGGTCAAGCCCATGAAGTTCCAAATTTTTTGATTTTTAAATCTATGCGCGGAAATGTAATATTTCAACTTCCGGCTTGCCCGTTTAGAGAGTTCCATTGCATCCGGCTACAATAAATCGATAGTGAAAATATAAAAAATCGCGATACATCGATTAATTTTCGATTTATTTAATAAGGTTTGTTATTGATTTTTAAATGCTGAATATAACAATTATTAACATCAAAATTAACATTAAGGCAATACAAAAAAAAGTAGAAAGAGGGACTAGAATTCACGCAATCGTATCGAATCGTAACATCAAGAGTAGATAATATTATTTACTATCCATGTTAGTGACAATGACAGCTACTTTGATGGTTCAGACTTCTGATTATTAAAAATAATTATTTTATTTGGATTTGTTATTTTTACGTAAAATCAAATAATCGTAGCGACTCGTGTATAGTTACATCACTATTATTGTCAAACTGAAATACGTCATACGGGAGTTTAGGTTTCGGCCCGATTATACGTATACTACGTATGTGACATCAGTTAATGTCTCGAGTCAGAAACTCCTTCAGTCACTCGCCAACGTACATCGCGATTGCATCCGATTTTGTGTCAATCATAATGCCGTCTTACCTTCGAGCAACAAGGACTTCCGCGCGCGGCCCGGAATCCGTGTTGCTCTATGCGTCTTACATATTAAAATAATCTAAAAATAAATCGAGTAAGCAGAAAAAAGATAGTGGAGTCACCTATCATATCATAACCAAAATATCAACTAAAACTATGACTAAAATTAATTTTTATAATAATTATATAAATATTATAAATTATTTTCTAATATTCAAAATATTCAATTGTTTTTTCCATTTTGTATGAAAATTATAGAATAAGAAAAGTAAATAGTACAGATTGGACACGTAGGTACAAAAGCCTTGGTGAACTATTTGTCTCTGTGTACTTTACAACTGAATTTTTTTCGTTTAGGGTTTCGAAGAAAACATATAACCCTTATAGTTTCGTCATGTCCATCCGTCCGTATGTCTGTCTGTACGCGGCTTAGCATAGAAACCATTAGTAGGTACTAGAAAATTGTAATTTTGTATAGATATACCTAAAGTTCATATTATAAACTAGCTTTTTCCCGCGGCTTCCCCCGCATGTTTTATTTTTTTAAATTTTTTAATTTTCACTACTGATCCCTAAATATTTCCGAGATAAAAACTATGTTAATCTATAACTCCCCAGCGAAAATTCCATCAAAATCGGATTAGCCGTTTCAATGATTACCCTGAACAAACAGACAAAAAAATGTTTGGGTACTAGTAACGACAAAATAACACTATGAAATTAAAAATTTCCAGTTATTTTGAAATTACAGATAGACACTCCAATTTTATTTATATGTACTGTATTGTATTTGTATGTATTGTATAGATTAGCTAAGGATGTGTTGGAGGGCATTACCTCACAGGACTTCACATATCTTAACAATGTCCTTATATTAGTATTTTTATGCAGTCGGGTTTTTTAGTTTTTTTATTTTTTATTTATTACTTGTTTTATTCATTTATTCGTTAATGCTATGAGAAAATCCTAACTAATATCATAAATGCGAAAGTGAGTTTGTTTGTTATCTACCTCTTTACGCTTTATCTACTGAACCAATCTTCCTGAATTTCGCATACATATAGAAGTACTGAGAAGGACATAGAGTACCTTTCATCCCGGAAAAAACACTGATTTCGTGGGAAACACACGCGGGCGAAGCCGCGGGCAAAAGCTAGTAAAGAGATAAGTAGAATCGAAACCATTCACTTTCTTTTATTTTTTACTTAACCTATGTCCATTCTGTACTGTATAATCTTCGTCGCTGATTGTGACAGCTCTGCATCGAACATATTTGAATTTACGAAATTTGGAACAAAAATTTTCCTTGGGGTAGCTCCTCTAGTGCGTAGTACATTATATATCGATGCTTAAAGCTAAGGTTACTACCGCCTCCAAAGCGCAAGTGGAGAAGAGGCGGCGAAACAAACTGTCGAACAAGCCTGTCGTAATTTTTTTTTTCAAATTTATTTTTACCTCTTTATTTTTTTTTTTGACGGCGAACGAGCAAGCTTGTCTTCTGATGGTAAGTCTATAGACATTTATAACACCAGGGGTAATACAAGAGTATTGCCGGCCTTTCAAAAATAAGTGGACTCGTATTTCGAAGGTTCCGATGTCGTATCGTATGTCGTTACGTCTTTAAATGAAGTATATAGGACTACGACTTATTCATCTACAATACACATTGTCACAAACTAAAAATATAATTGTACTTCCATGCTGGTCTGGGAGCGAAGAAAAAACATAGAATGTACCATCTGTCTGCTTCTCTTTCCACGCAGATTGTAAAAGTCAATCGAGGGAAAGGGCTTTAAACTGGGGATTTCTCCATTCATAGGCGATGGGCTAAATCAAAATCAAAAATTATTTATTGAAACTTGGCCTTCAAAGAAGGCTCTTTTTCACGTCGAAAACTAATAGCAACCTGTCACTATATCTGAATCTCCATTCCATCAAAAAGCCCACTATTCAGCTAAGCGTGGCCTTCGAGTCTCACGACTCTTTGCTCTGTCTACCCCGTAAGGGATAAAGACGAGATTCTAAATGTAATTGTATGTTATGGATACCTAATTATGTAGTTGAGTTTACTAGATTTTTATGACAGAATTCTTTACCGCTGAACAAAGAAACTAGAAGAAAGTTTCTTTATTTAGCGTAAGTTTAAACGGGTGCAAACGAAATTCACGCGGGCGTGGCTGAGGGCAAAAGTTACTTGCTGATATCTAAGAATATAACTTTTATTTCCCAATTAAGTTAATATCTTCGGACCCCAGCATCGCGTCCTCATAAGTTATTTGTGTCCGATCTGACCTTAGGTTATCTATCAGATCACAGAGGATTTTTAATAAACATAATTAAGGAAATATATGATTTAAATAACAACTACAATTACATGTTGTTATTATCAAATTGAAGCAAGAAACATGCATTTTACAAAGTGAATATGGATTATGATGAAATATGGTACAGCGATAAAGTCTGGGTCATATAGGGTACTTTCTCTCCAGGAATACCCACAGCAAATGGTGTAACATAAATCTGTTTCTATGTTTGCCACAACACAGTAACGTTAGTCTCATAAGTCGAGATTTTTAAATGGATCCTGGTCCTTTAGACACACAGGTATCTCTTTATCTTTTATGGCAGCAGGGTCCGTGTTCACTGTAGCACGTCGAATCTTGGACCCTTTTTGTACTCACCCCCAAGCCTTACTTACACACAGCGGGATTCCTGAAGAAGGACTGCATAAGCTTCAGGATATCAGCTGCTGAGATGTGCCTGTCCTGTAGTCTTCTAGTTCCGGATACGTAGTTCCAAGGAGGGCCAGTCGCTTGTTAGCCAGCCAGTCAAAGGTATAACAGGTATAACTCACCGAAACCTCATCGCCTTCTAGCATCTCCTCAACAACTATAGTCTCGCCAGCTCCTCCATACTTCGCCTCAGACAGGATCTCATCAACCGCCCGGCACGCTTCCTCCTTGGTGGCCGCTACCACCACACCTTTACCACCCGCCAGGCCAGATGCCTTGACTACCAGGGCTGGGTAGGGGGCGCTAGGAGAAATAGAATAGTTGTCAAATCAATATACATGAAATTCTTCCGAAAATTTACTGACTGAGTGACTGACAGACAACGAACAGCTAAAACTACTGGGCGAAGGAAGCTGAAATTTTACATAAAGGTTTCTTAGGGAGTGTAGGGAAGCACTAAGAGAGGATTTCCCGAAATTCCCGCGGGAACAAAGTCCCGGGCCTATGCTAGTTAATGGCCATGCGATTTTGAACCTTATTGACATCACTACACTACACTACCCTGATAAATTTGGTACCTATAATTTCCCACCCACAAACAGTTGCAGGCGACGCAATCGGTTGGCCGGCGGCGTGTCTGCGCGACATGGGAATATACCAAATATAACCACCACCACAATACACCGTGAATTACCGTGGTATACCATGTTTCATGTGAATAAATATATTTCATTACAAAAGAAAAAAAGTGATGTCAAGTGTAACATTCAAAATCGAATGTATCCAAGCCAAGGAGGAGCCGCCGTGCTGTTTAAATATGATGTGTAATATTATTATTAATAGAACACTTAGACCCGAAAATCTTCTTTTTTGTATCCCTTTTCGGGTCAAACATGTAGGACACCTACATTTAATATTTGAAATAAAAACCTTAAACTTTGCAATACTAGCCAATATTTTAACAAGGACTTTGCGAGAAAAACAATAATTAAAAATATACATCTGACATTGATCCACATTCTGCACGAGAAATTATGCTGATAACATGTTAATTATAAGACGTGTGACATTTTTTATCATTATTAAGATGATTTATTTCACACTAGCCGCGCCCCGGGGCTTCGCTCTCTTGGGAATTTCAGGATAAAGTGTGCTATGTGCTATTCTCGGTATTTTTCTACCCGTGTACCAAATTTCATTGAAATCCATCCAGTAGATTCTGCGTGATTTAGTAACAAACATCCTCACACGGCACGCCATAGTGCACTTTCATCTTGGTGTTTCTTCTCACTCAGCAGAGTTTAGAAATATTTATTTGTAGCTTGATCCTAACTATCCTAATCCTAACTAATATTATAAATGCGAAAGTGAGTTTGTTTGTTGGTTTATTTGTTTATTACCTCTTCACGCTTTATCTACTGAACCAATCTTCCTGAAATTTTGCATACATATAGTTAGAAGTACGGAGAAGAACATAGTGTACCTTTCATCCCGGGAAAAACCACTGTTCCCGTGGGAATTCACGCGGGCGAAGCCGCGGGCAAAAGCTAGTAAAATATAATTTTGAAAATTGAATTGAATAAGAACGTAAGGATTTAAGTACAAGTTTAAAATAATAGTAATTTTTCAGTCTACACTGGCATAGTTATAGTTTGTCTGTCGCCTCTTTGAGACTAAACTGCTATATTGATTATGATGTAATCTTGCATGGATATAGTTTAACATAGGCTACTTTTTAGTGCACCAAGACCACGCAAGCTAAACGCGCAAAAGCTAGTATCTATTCATTCAAAATGTCTTTATTGTCAAATATAAATTAAATAGTATCACTATGTTGTCTTTGTTATGTCTTGTCCATTTAGAACTTACAGATACATTGTAATGTCTTTATCCCTGAGATAGGGTAAACAAAGCCAAGAGTCACAAGACACAAAGGCCATGTTTATCAGGATAGTGGACTCCTAAATATTTGTGACTATCTTTTGCCCGCAGTTTTATGAAATTCCCACAAGAACAGTGCTTTTCCCCAGAGTGAAAGGTAGCCTATGTCCTTATCTGTACTTCTGACTATGTGTATGCGAAATTTCAGAAAGATTGGTTCAGTAGATGAAGCGTGAAGAGGTAACAAACAAATAGATAAACAAACTCACTTTCGCCTTTATAATATTAGTTCGGATAAGTAATTTAGAACTTACTTGTTAATAAACTCCTTAGCAGCTACAGCGTCAGTAAACGACTTATGTCTCGCAGTCGGCAGCTGGTACTTGTTCATGAATGTCTTCGCCCAGTCCTTGTTAGCTTCAATCTGGGCTCCAGCTTTTGTGGGACCGAAGCAGGGGACTCCCCGGGCTGTCAGCTCGTCCACGATGCCATCGGCCAGTGGGTCTTCTGGACCGACGACCACTAGGTCTATCTTCTTTTCTTTGCACCATTCTGCAAGAGCCTGGACAAGGGAAGTAAGCTGTTTATGTGGTGAAGTAAAAATTCATCTGTTTTTAAATTTGTGCCTTTATTTGACATTAGCTGTACCCTTTTTATTGTCACCAGACACATTTTGATACATTATTAACAATTTGGTGTAGTATTATCATCGAGATATTATGTACTAACGCACAGTATTAATATTCGCACAGTATTATCCAATATTCAGGGTTTACAAAGTCTATCACAACTTTTTTATATTAACCCCTTCATGCCAACTATGTTACTTCAGATTTTTATTTCTTTACATTCACTTATCAGAAAATTTATGCGATTTTCTACTTGTAAACTGCAGGATTATTTGCCCATCTTTTAGAAGTAAAAAAAATTTGGGCCTTTAAACCAACACTATTATTAGAGCTTATGGTACTTATATAAGATGTTTTTATCCCATGTTCGGTGGACTAAAGTTTGTACCACATATGAACCTCTGTGTGTTGAACCCAAAGATACTATTGGGTTATCAACTTGAATCATGACCTTAATGTCTATTTGATAAGCTAGTTTAAATCGGCTTTGCTAGTTTGTACTGCCTTTTCAATTGCTATTTATAACTAGTGAGCCACCCCTGCTTCACACAGAATAGACTATTACAAAAAAAAACTATCCAGAAAAAAAATTGGTTGTTTTGTTTAAATGATACAGGTACAGATGCGGGAAGTGTCTTTAATTTATGCTTAGTAAAGTTTGTATGAAAAACTTACAAAAAGTATTTTGTAAGTTTTTCATACAAACTTTGACCCCCTATTTAAACCCCTTGGAGGTTGATTTTTTGAAAAAATAGCCTATGTTTGACCCCGAGCCTTTTACTATATCCATATCAAATTTCAGCATAATAAGTCCAGCTGTTTAGCCGTGAAAGCGTATCAGTCAGCCTTCATATTTATAATGTTTCTATTCTATGTATTTTATTTTGTAACAATTTTTAAAGTAACATATAATCAGACACTACAGACATTTTATCTACCATTGTCCTTTGATTGTCTTTGTTAAAGGATTAAGTGTTGTGTTGTGAAGAAGTCTTGATTTGTGTATGAAAATTATTGAAAAAACTGTACTTTGTGTGATTACAATTTTTTTTTTACTAAAATACTAGTAAAAATAAAAAAAATGTTGATGTGATAGAACTGTACCACATCTGATGCACTAAAATAGGTTTTAGGGGGGAGAGGGGGGGAGGGGGAGGGGGAGGGAGGGTAACCCCCCCTGACACCCCCCACATGCGCAAATTAACTTTTTAAAAAAAAAATTTTGAATTTTTTTTAGGATGTCATCAACATAAACAAGGGGAAAGGTATAGAATCTTGCCGCAGGATATTCAATATGGGAGGGGGGGAGGATGGACCCCCCTGTACCACTCCCCCCGCGCGGAGACATTTAGTTTTTTTTTATGAATTTTTGAAAATAAAAATTATGATGTCATCCACATAAATGAAAATGGAAAATTGCCAGTAATCACTACTAATGATGAAGTTTTTTTTTTAATCAAGGAAGTTATCAAAGTAACTCATATCTACAGACATTTTGAAACGGGACATCTCCGGCGCTGCGGGAAGTGCAGCCCCTCCGCCCTAGCGTAAGAAAACGCAGGCACCATGTGAGCCGTAGCGGCTGAGGCTGGTCGCCGAAGGCGACCAACAAGCCGAAGCTGCTTTTCTTACAGCGGGCGGGGGCTGCCCTCCCTCCGCGCCTCCGGCTATAAAAAAACACTCCCGTATAGGGCAAACAAGACTACGTGAAGTCGGGGTTGGCCAGTTCGGATTTGCCCATTTGCCCTTTCTGTGATACCTAATAGGGTAGGGGGGTTTCCCCCCCCCCCTTTTCTATTCCCTGGAAACGAAACGTTTTCCTAAGTGACCTGTCACTATAATGGCGGTACCTGTCAAAATATACGTAAAAATCGGAACAAATTTTCGAAACTTTAACATTTTTTTTCTCAAAAACTATTGCGAATCGCAACTTGAAATTTTGCAGAGAGGCTTATTTTGTGATTATCTATACACAAAAAAAATATGGAAGCCCAACTCACTGTCAGATGTGTTACAGTAGAGCCCTTATTTAAGTTGAAATTCTAATAAGAAACTTACCGGATAGTCCTTGGTGTTCAACTCAACACTCTGAACTTTATTTGTAGTAGATATGCCGACACTGCCTGGTGCGCAATAAATGTTCTTAACAAAGGGGGAATCAGATAGTTTCCAGCACAAAGCATGCTCCCGACCACCGTTACCGATCACAAGTACGCTGTTCTCCGACATATTAATTTAATTCAATCAAAAAACACTTGTTTACAACTTCAAAGTTTTGTCACGTGTCGTTTTCGTTAATAAAACTTTTCAAATATACAAAATTTTCCTTCTCTAGCTTACATAAAATTGTATACTTATATCAATTACAGATAACCGCAAACTTATAAATTTATTCGAGACAATTTTAATTAATTTTCATTTAATTATTTACAACACCATCGTCAACACAAGTAAACTCTCAAATGACGTTTCTTTCACATCAAAGGTTATAAAGACTAGGGAGTTGAATGAAAACACTTCATGCGATATCGATAAATCGAATACTCAAATTAAATAAAACATTCTTACGTTTGGTTCCGTATATTATTTTTGTATTTTAAATTCGTGTGCATTTTATATTTTTTACTGAGTAAGTATAGTTGTTTATATATCTTAATGCTATACTAAAGTTAAATAACTATTATATTCTCCCAGCGTTATTCCTTTATATACCTTTTAATCGGGAGAGGCCAATTACATACAGGCATCCCCCTCTGCCAAATCGAAAGGGGCAAACTTACTTGCATGGATATTTGCGCTCGCAACGTCTCCCGTTGGTTGAATGCATTAAGCGTTTAATTAACTGCACTACGGGGCTTCGCTCCCCTGAGAATTTCGGTATTGTTTATAAAGTCATGAATTTTACCTTTAGGATAAAGGGATCGAACTTCACTTGTAAGTTCGTTTGATCGTCTATTTGAATAAGTAAGATAAGGATTTTTGAAAAAAAAATTATTTTTCAATCAGACAGTGAATAAAACTGTAACTGGTCTGTGTCTGTATATAGAAGATAATTACTTAAGAAAATAACTATGAAGGGTCTTTATGGGACCAATAGAAACCAAAACCATTTTTGGTAGAATTTTTGTCTGTCTGACTTTCTGTCTGTATGTTTGTACTGAATCACGCAAAAACTACTGGGCCAAATTTAATGCAGTTTTCGCTGTTATATTGCTGAAGATCTAACTTGAAATCTGGCGTAAATTTTATCTCAATACGCCGCGTAGAACCTGAGGTATAAATAATAGTAAATTATCGCGCGGACGAAGTCGCGGGCAAAGGCTAGTTTAAGAATAAATTAGAATATTATTAAACAAAAAAATGCTCATGCCGCATCCCTAACAATTAGGTGGCTGCGAATACGAAACGTAATTTTATCGCGTATGTCAAAAGGCAACGGTCACAAGTACTTTTCGGTACTTTGCGATAAATTAGAAATTACATCATTATGAGAACATAGTGGCCAGGATACTGCTCTTGTAATGAATAGATCGGACTCGTTAGCATCACAATCATATACATTAAATAGTATAACTAAACATTAGAATAACTAATTTAAAAACGGGTGCTCTATAAGCAGACTTGTAATGAAATTTACACATGATCATGTTTTTACTGACACATGAACCTTACATTATTATCAGTGTTGCCAGTATGATGTCCCAAAAAAGTATGGTTGCCTTCCTGAAAAGGTACGGTTTTTTACTGCAAGGTACGGTTGGGCCAGTTCTCACAAGATGACGGGGGGGGTGCGTACGATTTGTTCGAAACACATTTTCATCATCTATCAACAAAGTTACGGAATGGAGTAATATTAATATCAGTCATTCTATTCCTTAAAACAAATTGTTTGTCAAAAAAATAATGAAAATAATGTTTTAGTAACTAATACAATTCCATCTAAGTAATTTGTGTCCATATTTTTGTGTTAAATATGACAGAAAGTTGAAGAAAGTAAGAGTCTCATTATATTCTATTAGTTTCTCAACAGACTGTAACTTGACTTGACTTTAACTTACCACGAGTTTATAAATAGATAACTTGCATATTAACATGCTTGAAGCACCAATAGTTTAGATATAGTCATTCTCTTTGTAGATATGCTTTGCTTCATTCCAGGAACAAAAAAGTTTTTTAAACGCAAATTCAGAATGTTGACAAAAACAGGAGGTGATTTTTTTCTACCCTTTGTAGGAAGCAGCAACAAAAAAAAACCTAATATAGAAAAGGTACGAAAAAGGTACGGTCTACGCTGAGGTACGATTGTAGTACGGTTGTGTGATGAATAGTACGGAAAACCGTACTTTTTGGTACGGTCTGGCAACGCTGATTATTATGTAGGTATGTACCCATATACCTGTCTACACGACATTTAAAAATATTCTATGCAATAGTTTGTTTTCAAGTTTTTGAAATTTGATTCAACTATTAATTAATGGTAGTTCTGCATTCCTAAGTCGCCAGAGCAAGAGCCAAAATAAAGATTACTATCTCAATTTTTTTAATCGACTAAAAATCATAATAAAGATGTAATAATCGATATTTATTGGTTACCTAATCGAATGGCACCCGAATACATGATAATTTTTTAATGCGTTTCGTTTTTCATCAGAAGTTTTTAATTTATTACTGGAACATTTTATTTTTTGATCCATATATATATAATAGAGAATTCACTTGTTTTTAAAACTTAAATTTATAATATTGAATAAAATTGTAGGAAAATTTAAAGATCGATTTCAAAATTTAATAAAAGAGGGTAAAACCAAAACATTCCTCTCTTTCTTTTATACAATGGAACGTAAAAACAAACATGGTGGCGAAAATATTCGTTCTTGTCATTTTCTTGTGATGCTTGCTCGTTTTGTAAAAACTTGTAATTTGTGGCTTTAAAATGGCTGACACCGGTCTACGTATGAATTTTGCTGCTCTGAAGAGGGCAGACCCATACGCCAGAGAAATAATTGACAGTGCTACCCACGTCGCACTTTACACATTTGAAGAAAACGAATGGGAAAAAACGAATATTGAGGGTGCTTTGTTTGTGTACAGTAGAAATGGAGAACCTTACCACAGTTTAGTGATTATGAACAGATTGAGTACGAATAATCTTATTGAACCTGTGTCGAAAGGAATAGAATTGCAATTGAAAGAACCATTCCTTTTGTATAGGAACGCCAAGTGTCATATCTACGGCATATGGTTTTACGATATAGAAGAGTGCGTTCGGGTCGCGACAAAGTTAAATTCACTCGTTAAAGAATCTATCAAGCAGGCGCCCGCTGAAATGGCTCAGAACCCCGTATACAGTACTTCTACGCAGCAAAACCCGCCCGTTGATATTTTTAGCATGCTAAGTAAGGCCCAAGATGATTTCAATTCGAATAAGGGCCTCGTGGCCAACAAAAGTGACCTTACACCGTCGCGGGCCCCTGATATGACTTCGCAAAGCGTGATGGATTTCTTTGCTAAAGCCGGAAGCGGCGCGGCGGCTCAAATGCCGCCAGTGTCGTCCTTACCTTCACCGGAATTTTCGGGCCGCGGCCGACCGACGTCCGAGAAGGCCCACTAATTCTCCAGAGGCTCATGAGTAACCCCGCACACTCTGTAGAACATATAGAGAAGCAACAACGTTCTGTAACACCTCAGGAAGCCCAGACTGCTAATGGAAATGCAACTTTAGAATCAACCTTGAGACAAAATTGTGGCTTCCAATTGAAATCTACCCCCATCGAAAAGCAAAACCATCAACGACCAACATCAATGAAAAAAGGTCAAGTTTTTGATTCTGCTGAAGCAAATGGGCCAAACCCATTGGAGATGGAATTAAACTTGATGCATATGTCATCACCAAAGCCTACATCACCACTGGCTACATATTTAAATCAGTCTCAGGACGTCAGCCACACGGTGAGCTCTTTTAATGGTAGCAAGTTGGATGATGTCGGAATGTATCCGTTGGTGAATACTCTTGGAACTCAGCAGAAGCCCGCTCTGATGCCACCGACCATGTTTACTGCTAGTACTGGAACTGACATGCAACCTTCTCCGGAACCACTGACAAGGAACCAACTCCTGCAAGCATTTAATTACTTGCTAAAACATGATGCCGAATTTGTAAATAAACTACATGAGGGATATGTTAAATCCTTTTCAGATAAGGCATATTCAGTGTCATAAAATAAATTATTTGGACAAGCGACTGATGTGGCCAGTCGCTATCAATGTACAGTTATATTGAAGTATAAATCCACTAAAATGTTGTGTAGACCCCTCTAGTTTTGTAGTAACTCATTGTTTGGACAGAGTATTTTTAAATAAGTTTTAAACCTTTGACTATGTCAAAATACATTTGCTGTGAGTCGTTGGTCAGATAATGAATTCTGTTGTTACATGTCCGACTGGCAGGAAATGACTTGAGTCTGTTTACAGAATGAATTTTAGTGTCTGTCTATGGTTGGACTTTTTGCAACGTTCCTTGAGCAGCTGTTTGTGATATTTGTATTGGCTACAGCTTGAGGTGTGCTAAATCTTAACCTCTACACAAACATTTCTTTTTTCATCCATTTAGTTTAGTTCACTATCTAGTTCATTGCAATGTAATTTATTGTAAAAAGAAGAATTTAAAGGACAATATTATTTTTTTTAGAGATATATTATCTCCAAGAGATATTACTTCTAATGCTTTATAACTGAACAATGTTGCAATGAACTTTTTGAAAATAAGGACATAATGATGAGAGTAGGCATTGTTAATGTTATAAGGACTGCAAAAATTTGCTATTTCTTTACATGAATTGTAATGTCTTATCCATACATTACCCCTAAGTAGTTTATGCACCATTTTTTTAGTTATTTATATATATATGATAATGTTTTATTAATTCATGAAAATTTGGCAGTCACTTTTTGGAATAATGATTTCTCGTGTTATCTTTTATGTAAATTTTAGTCTATTTGAATTCGATTTATGGATTATGAAAGGCTTTAATATTCATTAGGTAGAAGAGAAATCGAATAATTGTTAAAAAACTACTTTCTTCTAAAAATAATTTTTACTTTAGGGAGAAACATTTTCTAAGTTATATTTCTCCTAAGAATAAATTTTCTATGTGTACATATTTTCATGTTCTTTCTTGGAGAAAGTGTGTGAAAATATAATTTATTGGGAGTACAATATCTTATCCCTTTTATATAGGTTTCATTTTTATGTTTTGAAATGACTCTTATACTTTCAATTGAGTAATTACTTTTTAAAGGCCATGTCATCTAAGGCCAATATATAGTTAAAATCAAATTTTAAATGATTAAGATTTTAACTTAAAAAAGAGTGAGTGTAGTAGAGATATAAGGGAGCAAATGTGATTTAATTTTGGCCTACAATCCTCCATAAAATTGTACTAAATATTGGCATTTTGTTTGTTTGTTGTAAACTGTCTGCTCCCTCGAATAATTCAACTAAATTAAAATAAATTTTGTTAACTGGTGATTAATGTTTTGGACAATTTTCAATAAAAATCAGCATCAAAATAGTCTCAAATTAAAGGGTTCATGAAGTATTCACGTATTTTATTTATACCCCTGTTACAACACGTTACCTGTTACAATTTGAATGGATCATTGGAATGTCATCGACACGCTATGAAGTCTTTCTTTCCACTCCAACAAACATATAACTACTTCGCGCTTTAACTATGATATTAACGCGACTTAGCAGAACCTTATTTATAGCGGCTGACGTTTCGATAACTTTGTAGACTAGGCTGTGATCACGGGAGTTTGCAAAATTCCCGAAACGTCAACCTCTGTAAATAAAATCTCTCTTTAGTCGTAATACCTCATGACAGGGTCGTGGTCATCATAGGACAAATATACGAATTTCCGGATATTGTAAGGGGTAGTTCGTTTTCTCTATTCTTCATGGGTGACCCTCAGGATTGACCTTCCTTTGTTCATTGTGTAATTAAATCCTACTCATGTCTTATAAAACACACAACGACTCTCTTGGCAATTTTAATGGAGTGGTTTGCCATTGCCTTCTCCATTTCACACACTAGCTGATAATCATCAACCAGAGTGCAGGTTTACTCCGATGTTTTCCTTTACCGGAAGCAAGTGGTGGTCGATGAAAACTCACATAGGTACATGAGTCAGATTGGTATACAAACTCATGTAGCACGGGCAGGATTCGAACCTGGAACCTTTGCAGCCACAGCCCCTACCACCGCTTCAAATACAATAAAATAAGGTTCGTGTTAAGTCCTGTTACTGAAATAAAAATAATCCTTTTTAAAGTAGATTGTATTACATACACACAGTATTGATTTGGTTGAGGGAGTGTTAGGGTATTTATTTTTCTGTACCTGAGAGTAGGGGATTTCGCTGCCGCACGTATCCCTCCTCACGTGCGACGGAGATGAGTGATCATGGCATTTCGCTCCCACGTAAGTTAGAATTAGACGGAATAAATATGCGTCATTTTTGCTTTATTCTACTTGAATATAAGAGTGAGAGCACAGAGTGAGAGTGTCATAAAGCTAAAAATAAAAAGACAATATTAATTAAACAGCATTTATTAGTACACAAAATCTTGCAACTGAGTAATTATACTTTGTACATGATATAGTTACGTAATCCTATTGTCATTAAACCTGTTTCACAGCATGTGTGACTTAAAAAATGGGTCCATCCAGTCCACAAAAAGAGTGACAAAACTTAGCCATTCAATTTTAACCTTATTTCCATTAAAATAAGGACACAAATTGAAAATTACCTAATTGATACTATGTTGAATGGGTTTGTTAAAGCAAATTGGATGCACCGGTGGTGATTTGCCGATTTTTAAATAACAAATAAACATTAATTTGCAGTTCTTTGAACTTTTATGTCTAAAACAATAAACTTAAGAGAACAGTCACTATAATCGTCCGTAAACCTAATAATAAGCGGATCTGCTTACAATATGATTACACTAGTCAAAATCAGTTTTGCAGTAAATTTGTGAAAAAAAAGTGTTGCTAATTGCAAAAATATTATTTTGCATAACGAAAAATTGATCTCATATTGATGATATGCCTATTGTTTTGGTATGTTTGATAAATTAATGTCGTTGCTGAAAAATAAAACCTATTGCAAACGCAAAATGAGCTGATGCTTAAATTTGACAATAGAATTTATATTTAAAAACCTATAAAATAACAGCACACATCTTTGTGCGACATTAGGTTAAACGTATGCGAACATAATTCAAAAATTACAAGCTAAGAGATCATTGGTTCACATTTCAAAAATGGGCAAACCACTCTCTAAATCTCTTATATAAATATTTACACAAAAGATTGATCATTGGAAGATAGAAGTTAAATAAAATACAACTAAATAGGCAAATATACGGTCTGTAAATGAAAATGCCTTTCATTCAAGTATCTTTTGCATTACTTAATTTTAATAGGGAGTATTACGCGAAGATGGAACCAGATGGCGACACCAGCACATGCAGTAAACAAACCACCCGTTACCATGGTGCTCATTTGTCATGCTTTGATAGACTTGTCATCATTGTCAATATTCCCAATGATAAGTAATTATAGATATCTACCTACAGTGCGACATAAAAAAATAGAAAAGGAATTTAGGACGAACAAAATTTTTTTATCATTGCAATACCAGATCGAATGGTCGTTGTTGGTTAAAAATCTATGCACGATATATGTGATTGGTTGATTAACACAGTGTTGCTAGTTAAGTAAAAACAGCGCTACCATTTATTATCTACTCTTTTATGTCACACTGTTCCTATAGACATGAAATACCTACTAAAAAACGTGCCAATTTTCACTCGATTCTTTTGTAATGGCGGATTTTACAATGCAGATGATTATAAAAACACCACAATATAGAGGATTTCTAAAAATAAACTCTCAAACGACGCTCATTGACTGCTCGTCTACCATTGGCAGCCCTATCCTGTAGTTTTACAATTTAGTATAAGTAGGTATTTTTTATATATTTAGGTATATATCTATACAACTAATATGCTAGTGTCGCCCACTGTTGTGAAAACAGCGCAGTATTATTCCCTATTATGTTTGATGTTCGAAAATTCAATAAATCTTCCAAAACCAAAATATCCTAATTCATTGAGATTGCATGTGAAAATTCGTTATACATTGTTGGTATTGTAATATCAAATCAAAGCAAGTAACTGTATACCCTGAACTTTCAAAATTTCTTCAGACAGAAGTATAGCTTACTATAAAAAGTGCTTGCCCATCGAGATATTATGTGTTGACGCACAGTTGTATTTCGATGTTTTAGCCCGAATATTCCTTGGTTGTATTTGCCAGATTTTATATGATAAAGGCATACTAGGGTGTAAACAAACTTATCGGCGCGGCTGGTCAAAAAAAACTTTAATGTCAATGAAATAAGGTCGTTCGCACGGAATGGGATTAGCGACTTTATTGCGTTGATAAAGGTTTTTCTGCCGATTCCGCGTCGATAAGTTTGGTTGCACCCTTAGGGTACCATCCCACCAAACTTTGAAAAGAACTGAAATAAAATGTAAAAAAATCTGAAAACTGCTTCAAACTGCTTCTGTTCAGGGTATAAATTCACAGTTCAGTGAGGAAAAGCCTTATGTGGACTTACTCATTACAACACAACTCACAAATACAAGTAGATTTTTTTTCTGTAATTACATAAAACATTACTTATATTTGAAAAAATATGTATTGCCAATATGTTATGAATATAAACCTAGTCAGAATACACAATTTTTAACGGGCTTTCATTGAATTAAAACAGGTTTGTACTTAGGCCTTTTCATTCAAAAAATCAAATATATTTATAATATATAAAACAAAATTGTCACTGCAATATTGATGCTACGTGAAAAAATATAATAAAGTACATACACTTAATGATATTTTAAACGAGGTTCTATAGAAAAGAGAAAATAATTTCTAATTTACACTGGTCATTATTTATTAAGTCCCTGTTACAGTTTCGAATTGGAAAAATCTAGACAACTTAATTTTTCTCTTAAAAAAAACAAAATATTAAACATTCCGTACGTATATTCAAGTATTTTTAACAATCAGAATATTATGCAAAAGCTGACAGTTCGGAAAATCATAAACATGTGCTTCAGAGTAACTTATACATATTGTATGTATATCACAAGTTTGGTTAATAAACTTTGTCAGAAAGTTCATCTAAGACATTTAAGCCTGGTACACGAGTAAACGGTATAGTAGATACTAACTTTTCTACTAACTACATAAGTAATGGCGGGGCCACTATCATATGTACGTAGCTTCGCATTGTTATCGCGATAGAAACTGCGTCTATAATCGAAGTTCGAAGAATTCCTGCCATCTCTTTGCTCGAATTGCAAATCCTTTGATGTGCGAGAATATGACAGTTCAATGTAGTTTAGTACCTATGTTAGTTGATTTTACCGTTTACTCGTGGCTAAGGTAAAAACAATGGACACAGGGAAAAACATTGAACTATACATTAATATTGACTACTAATCAACATTACATACTTTTATACAAAGTTATTTACATTTTCTATGCGTAGAAAAAAAAAACAATCCTTTAATAGTTTTGATTCAACATGTCGATTATTATTTATACATTGATGTGTTGAAATACTTTTGCGGATCGCCTTTCGCAACTTACGCCAATATACGTCGCGAATCTCATTTTAAATTAAAATCTTTTTCCTTTTATAACTAAGTATTTTTTGTGTTATTTTTTTAGTTGTTGGTGGGGTGTCACGAGCTCACATCGACTACTGATATGGCCATATCCTCAAATGTTACTTGTTAAGTTTAATTTAGATTTAACTAGCGACCCGCCCTGCTTCGCACGGGTATGTTTTGTACCTATAAAAGTATAAACCATTCGGAAGAAATGATCTAAATGATAGTGAAAACTGCATCAAATCATTTGAAATATCTAAGCGTACAGATGCGGCAAGCGATTATATTTGAAATGTATTGATGTAAAATAAATTAACTTCATTTTTACGATATAGTACGTGGCAATTTCCCAAGCGGAAAAATTCATTTTTTTTTTAATTTTAGAATAATCCTGAAAAAATACTGTTAATAATGTCTTGAAAAAAAAAAACTAAAATAACCCTGTAGAACATAGGATTTAATTTAAATTTTGACGAAACCCTCCAGTTTCGTTTAAAATAATAAAATAAAACGTACCAAATATAAAAAAAACAATACTGTGTTGTTTAAATTATACTATCAAACAAGAATGTAGTGACATTTTTTAAGGTACACTTTTTGAAAATTAAAAGCTCTTTAATCGAATTCTTATGAAACTATTGTCTTATTTCTGCCTATCCCTAAGGAAAAAGGCATGAAAACATGTATCTATATTTATTTCAAAATAATCCCAGATAATTTTGACATAACGAGAGAATATTTCAAAGGTATTTTCAAACAATCAGTGTACAGAGTCGTAACCAAATACAATCAAAGTTTGAACGATTTCAAAGTCTAATACGGGGTGATTTCAAAAACATTGGAGGCGAGTAGGTATTGTAAAATAGTATGAAACAACTGATATATTTCTTAAGATTCAGAGTGGGTTCCATACAAAAAGTTTCTCATATTGATTAGTACGTCCACCATCAGAAATTTTGCCAATCTTTTTGAATTCACCTGTATATGGTGACTTTTTGATCATCAATGTATTGAATCAATTAAATATTTTTAATTTTTTTTTCATGACTTAGCTCAAAAAGCCATCAGTAGAACGAAATTCCGTCATGGTTTTGCCAATAAAGATTGATACTCTTATAAAGTGTAACGGCAAATTTTGAATTAAAATTTTATAGCGTACAGTACTGTTGATAAAAAAATTGGATCTTTGAAGTACGGGCGAGTAAAAAATTGTAATTACTATTTCGCAAAGAAAAATGTTTCTTTTTTTAAATGAAATTTCCCGCAACACTAAAGAGCATCATCGAATTGTAAACAATATTTCTTCCAGAGAGTCTCAAATCGATCGATTTGTTCACCAAAACAATAATACACCAAGATTCCTAAAGAATATTTATTTAATTAATATTAGAGAATATCACATCTCTATGCGTAGAATGATGGAATTGCGGGTTCAAAATAGTATATCATAATTTGAATTTAATCAAAATATTTCAATGAATGTATGTTAAACACGACTTTAGTGTTTAAATTTTGTACATGATTCGCAGAACCTTATTAAAAAAAAGAAAACTCATATTTATTTTAAAAAAACTTCTTAAGTAGGTATTTATGATTGTAAACGTAAATGATTTCTTTGAAGAATTAATATTTCAAAGGCGATATCAATTTCACAATTTAATTTTTTTACCTAATTTTTATAGCAAAAAAAAAGCACCAACAAGGCGAAATTAAATGTCCCTGATATTTTTTAATGAACCGCAAATTTCCGTCATTATACTTTACAAACTAAGGGAACTCTTATGCATAGACTTGCGTTCGTAACGCACTCCTACGAACGTAGGTAACTCACAACGCCTCGTCACGCGTCACATTGTACTATACTACCCGCCAACTCAACAATATCCTAAATAAGTTAGTAAAATGCATGCCACATAAATAGCGATATGCCGCCGAGAAATTTCCAGTTCTCGAAAATTTCTTCATTTGACCGAAAATTCTCAGAAGTTTTTAGGAAAATTTTCAGTTCTCGAGAAATTTCCAAGAAACTTTCCGTTTTTTCTTTGAAAATTTCGGAAACGGCACATCACTACACATAACTTTTGCGCGCGGCCGGAATAGGAACTATATTTATTCATATCTTTCTGTAAAGGCATCGATTACAGCGCCACCATGCGCACGCAGAGTTATAGCGTACATTTTACTAACTTAGTACGAATTTTATTTTTATTTATGGTCATGACGATGGGTGCAATTCCAATGAAACATCAGTAAATAAAAGTCTCGTGCTAAGCTCCTATCCAACGGTTCCTATAAAACGAACAAACAAATCCAAGTTTTGTTTCCATAGAAGAATAAGCTGTAAACCTTTAACCCCATAATCACTTTCACTGCGATTTGAAAAAAAAAGTGAAATTGCAATGCTCATGGCTTCAGTTCCTGCTTTTCTTTGCCTTGAGCATGAAAAACATATAAAGAAATTATAATGTGAAATTCCCAACATAACTGGGTTGGGCCCCAGATGTTTTTTGCACCGAGGCCTATGGTTATTTAGCTACGCCACTTTAGAGTTGAATTTCATCCGTTTTCATTTATTAAAACTACTTTTTTTTAACTATTTAATACATATTTTAATTAAGTACCTAGCTGACGAGAATTTTTTAAAATTCGGAGAAAATGTTTTTGCTTATGATTACTAGATAAATAAATACCTATGCAATCAAGCTTTCACAAAATTCCCACATATGGGCAGATAGTTAAAATATCATAAAACAAAATGGTAGAATATGTTTGTTGGGAATAATCATATTTACAAAGGGAAGACGTATAGAATGGGTCTTTCAACATTGGCGGGTAGTACAACAAAAAAATCTTTAACTATTTATATCTATATGTATAGTAGATACGCTGCTCTAACAGAAAATAAAAATAAATAAGTTGAGGAGGCCTGCGGCGTCCTTATTTGTACAAAATCTGGTATTCATCTGAAATGGGAGAAAAAAAATGTTATTTTTTTATTTTGTCAGCATTGGCAGAACGTATGATAATAATGTAGGCCATGTTGATAATTATGCAGCACAAGACGATATAATGGGTCACAATCACAAGTTCACAGCACGGAGTAAAAAAAACAAGTGGAAGTGCGGAGTAGGCGGGAGACGCGTGTGCTTCTAATCAAAGATGAAATCGATAGATAAGCCCCTTCATACAAAGAGCGCGGAAAAAATTGTCACTGCTCACTAGAGCGCTGGCGCTCTATTTGCTTTAGTACGAGACGAACGCCGCTGCGAGTTGCGCGTATGGGAACGATTCACTTTTTTGACATAATTTACTACGAACGATGCCGTCGTGTTCATTTTGGAAGTGCAAAAACACAAATAAAGATAAAGGTGATCCTTTTTACGTGTAAGTATTTGTTTTCAATTTATTCTTGATTATTCTATGCACTCGTTCAAAGCGCGGAGTGCGGGGACACGCGCAAGTCTCGCGCAGATTGCGCCAGGCGGCCGAACGGCCGACCGTCACAGAGTATGTAAGCAGACGTGCTAAAGTTGTGTAGGTTACAAATTCAACAGCTACATAATACTTCTTCTCTTTTACATGAAAATAGCAATGAAGTAATATGTTTACCTGTGGTTAAGTTATTTTTATATTGTATCTAACAGATAACCTAAAGAGGGAAATGACTTTCACATAAAATTTTGGAATGTCTGTTATTTTTGAATGAATAGGTATTATATTTACATAAGAAATTTGTTTAAATAGTTAAGATAAGAACGTAAATAACATTACAAAAAATTGTATGTTGCTATTTGGACTTTACAAAAAATAGGTTTAAAAATTAAATGTCCGTCCACCCGTGTGAAGCCGAGGCGGGCCGCTAGTTTTTAATAAAATTATATTCTTTAGTTTACCTACTTGACGCGAGATCAGAACTTTGGCATATTTGAATTTTTTTTTGTATTCTTTGACGAGTGCTGACGTCACTCGTTATACGTGTGAGTAACCAGTGACAATCGTGGAACGCGTAAAGGCGCATCTAACGATTTAACTCTTTGCCTCTAATGGTCCGCAAACTCGTCAAACAATATTTTAAGGCAAAATAATTATTATTCCAAGGACTTAAGTCCTTGGAAAAGTGTAAAATAACTTTCTCGAATACATTGCCTTCTGTGGTGAAATTGCTCAACTTTTTCGTAAATTGAAGCATCAAGATACCTATAGCAAAGTAATTTCTATTATTAGTTAGAAAAGGTGTGTCTTCGCTTTGCACCCTTTGTTTTCGGAGATTTCAATTAGTTTCTTCAACTCCGATACATCGTAATACCTTGTTAATAAATGATATGCGACAAAACAATTGTTTACTAGTAGTGCAACATATTGTTAACTGTTTGTATGTGTGAGTTTGGTATCGCATTTCCACTTATTTTGTATGTTCCGTGCGTCACAATCACACACTCACCGTGCTACCACAGCCGGTGCAGGTGCAGGTTGGGGAGAGCACGGAGCGCACGTGGTGCGTCACAATCACACACTCACCGTGCTACCACAGCCGGTGCAGGTGCAGGTTGCGCGAGAGCACGGAGCGCACGTGGTGCGTCACAATCACACACTCACCGTGCTACCACAGCCGGTGCAGGTGCAGGTTGCGCGAGAGCACGGAGCGCACGTGGTGCGTCACAATCACACACTCACCGTGCTACCACAGCCGGTGCAGGTGCAGGTTGCGCGAGAGCACGGAGCGCACGTGGTGCGTCACAATCACACACTCACCGTGCTACCACAGCCGGTGCAGGTGCAGGTTGCGCGAGAGCACGGAGCGCACGTGGTGCGTCACAATCACACACTCACCGTGCTACCACAGCCGGTGCAGGTGCAGGTTGCGCGAGAGCACGGAGCGCACGTGGTGCGTCACAATCACACACTCACCGTGCTACCACAGCCGGTGCAGGTGCAGGTTGCGCGAGAGCACGGAGCGCACGTGGTGCGTCACAATCACACACTCACCGTGCTACCACAGCCGGTGCAGGTGCAGGTTGCGCGAGAGCACGGAGCGCACGTGGTGCGTCACAATCACACACTCACCGTGCTACCACAGCCGGTGCAGGTGCAGGTTGCGCGAGAGCACGGAGCGCACGTGGTGCGTCACAATCACACACTCACCGTGCTACCACAGCCGGTGCAGGTGCAGGTTGCGCGAGAGCACGGAGCGCACGTGGTGCGTCACAATCACACACTCACCGTGCTACCACAGCCGGTGCAGGTGCAGGTTGCGCGAGAGCACGGAGCGCACGTGGTGCGTCACAATCACACACTCACCGTGCTACCACAGCCGGTGCAGGTGCAGGTTGCGCGAGAGCACGGAGCGCACGTGGTGCGTCACAATCACACACTCACCGTGCTACCACAGCCGGTGCAGGTGCAGGTTGCGCGAGAGCACGGAGCGCACGTGGTGCGTCACAATCACACACTCACCGTGCTACCACAGCCGGTGCAGGTGCAGGTTGCGCGAGAGCACGGAGCGCACGTGGTGCGTCACAATCACACACTCACCGTGCTACCACAGCCGGTGCAGGTGCAGGTTGCGCGAGAGCACGGAGCGCACGTGGTGCGTCACAATCACACACTCACCGTGCTACCACAGCCGGTGCAGGTGCAGGTTGCGCGAGAGCACGGAGCGCACGTGGTGCGTCACAATCACACACTCACCGTGCTACCACAGCCGGTGCAGGTGCAGGTTGCGCGAGAGCACGGAGCGCACGTGGTGCGTCACAATCACACACTCACCGTGCTACCACAGCCGGTGCAGGTGCAGGTTGCGCGAGAGCACGGAGCGCACGTGGTGCGTCACAATCACACACTCACCGTGCTACCACAGCCGGTGCAGGTGCAGGTTGCGCGAGAGCACGGAGCGCACGTGGTGCGTCACAATCACACACTCACCGTGCTACCACAGCCGGTGCAGGTGCAGGTTGCGCGAGAGCACGGAGCGCACGTGGTGCGTCACAATCACACACTCACCGTGCTACCACAGCCGGTGCAGGTGCAGGTTGCGCGAGAGCACGGAGCGCACGTGGTGCGTCACAATCACACACTCACCGTGCTACCACAGCCGGTGCAGGTGCAGGTTGCGCGAGAGCACGGAGCGCACGTGGTGCGTCACAATCACACACTCACCGTGCTACCACAGCCGGTGCAGGTGCAGGTTGCGCGAGAGCACGGAGCGCACGTGGTGCGTCACAATCACACACTCACCGTGCTACCACAGCCGGTGCAGGTGCAGGTTGCGCGAGAGCACGGAGCGCACGTGGTGCGTCACAATCACACACTCACCGTGCTACCACAGCCGGTGCAGGTGCAGGTTGCGCGAGAGCACGGAGCGCACGTGGTGCGTCACAATCACACACTCACCGTGCTACCACAGCCGGTGCAGGTGCAGGTTGCGCGAGAGCACGGAGCGCACGTGGTGCGTCACAATCACACACTCACCGTGCTACCACAGCCGGTGCAGGTGCAGGTTGCGCGAGAGCACGGAGCGCACGTGGTGCGTCACAATCACACACTCACCGTGCTACCACAGCCGGTGCAGGTGCAGGTTGCGCGAGAGCACGGAGCGCACGTGGTGCGTCACAATCACACACTCACCGTGCTACCACAGCCGGTGCAGGTGCAGGTTGCGCGAGAGCACGGAGCGCACGTGGTGCGTCACAATCACACACTCACCGTGCTACCACAGCCGGTGCAGGTGCAGGTTGCGCGAGAGCACGGAGCGCACGTGGTGCGTCACAATCACACACTCACCGTGCTACCACAGCCGGTGCAGGTGCAGGTTGCGCGAGAGCACGGAGCGCACGTGGTGCGTCACAATCACACACTCACCGTGCTACCACAGCCGGTGCAGGTGCAGGTTGCGCGAGAGCACGGAGCGCACGTGGTGCGTCACAATCACACACTCACCGTGCTACCACAGCCGGTGCAGGTGCAGGTTGCGCGAGAGCACGGAGCGCACGTGGTGCGTCACAATCACACACTCACCGTGCTACCACAGCCGGTGCAGGTGCAGGTTGCGCGAGAGCACGGAGCGCACGTGGTGCGTCACAATCACACACTCACCGTGCTACCACAGCCGGTGCAGGTGCAGGTTGCGCGAGAGCACGGAGCGCACGTGGTGCGTCACAATCACACACTCACCGTGCTACCACAGCCGGTGCAGGTGCAGGTTGCGCGAGAGCACGGAGCGCACGTGGTGCGTCACAATCACACACTCACCGTGCTACCACAGCCGGTGCAGGTGCAGGTTGCGCGAGAGCACGGAGCGCACGTGGTGCGTCACAATCACACACTCACCGTGCTACCACAGCCGGTGCAGGTGCAGGTTGCGCGAGAGCACGGAGCGCACGTGGTGCGTCACAATCACACACTCACCGTGCTACCACAGCCGGTGCAGGTGCAGGTTGCGCGAGAGCACGGAGCGCACGTGGTGCGTCACAATCACACACTCACCGTGCTACCACAGCCGGTGCAGGTGCAGGTTGCGCGAGAGCACGGAGCGCACGTGGTGCGTCACAATCACACACTCACCGTGCTACCACAGCCGGTGCAGGTGCAGGTTGCGCGAGAGCACGGAGCGCACGTGGTGCGTCACAATCACACACTCACCGTGCTACCACAGCCGGTGCAGGTGCAGGTTGCGCGAGAGCACGGAGCGCACGTGGTGCGTCACAATCACACACTCACCGTGCTACCACAGCCGGTGCAGGTGCAGGTTGCGCGAGAGCACGGAGCGCACGTGGTGCGTCACAATCACACACTCACCGTGCTACCACAGCCGGTGCAGGTGCAGGTTGCGCGAGAGCACGGAGCGCACGTGGTGCGTCACAATCACACACTCACCGTGCTACCACAGCCGGTGCAGGTGCAGGTTGCGCGAGAGCACGGAGCGCACGTGGTGCGTCACAATCACACACTCACCGTGCTACCACAGCCGGTGCAGGTGCAGGTTGCGCGAGAGCACGGAGCGCACGTCGTGCGTGAAGCGCAGCGCGTCCAGCACGGGCAGCAGGTTCAGCAGCGACACGTCCAGCGGGTCCGAGAACCACGACTTTATTGGTATCGCGTTATCTGGAAATAAATATATACAGATAATTCACACGGATTAAGTTAGCCCTAAAGTAAGTTCGAGACTTGTGTTATGGGATACTTACTCAACACATAGGTTAGCTACACTTCCCTCTTACCTAAACTTTCTTATTGGATATGTAAATGGCTGACAGTGGAAATGGTGTATTACCTGGAAAGTTGAGGTAAGCGCCGGGCGAGTTGTCCAGTATGAGTGGAGCTCGGTAGCGCGGTGGTTCGCGCCCTCTTGCCACAATAGTGGCGGTTAATCAACTTTCGCAATGGGCGGTCATCCGTTGGTCTCGGCTATATTTGCAGTTGTTAAAACCCACCAATCCGCCTTTGGCCTGCGTGGTCATGTCCCATCCTCCTTGTCATCCATAAGGAAGACCAGTGCCCCAGCAATGGGGATATTAAAATGGTTGATGAAAAATAAAATAGCTGACAGTAAAATAGTGTATTACCTGGAAAGTCCTGGTAGGCGACGGGCGAGTTGTCCAATATGAACACTCAGTTGAGGTCGTCGCATATCGATGATAGGTTCTTAGTGTACAATTGAATACAATAGATGACAGAAAATAAAGTAAATTAACTGGAATAAGAAATAGTGTGTTACCTGTAAAGTCCCGGTAAGCTCCGGGCCAGTTGTCCAATATGAACATCCTGTTGAGGTCGTCGCATATCGATGATAGGTTCTTAGTGTACAATTGAATACAATAGATGACAGAAAATATAGTAAATTAACTGGAATAAGAAATAGAGTGTTACATGGAAAGTCCCGGTAAGCTCCGGGCCAGTTGTCCAATATGAACATCCTGTTGAGGTCGTCGCATATCGATGATAGGTTCTTAGTGTACAATTGAATACAATAGATCAGAGGTTCCCAAAGTGGGCGATAACGCCCCCTTGTGGGCGCTGCAGGTCTCAAGGGGGGCGGTAAGAGACCCAGAAAGAAAATGTTTTTTTTTTGCTAGGAGCTTTATTTAGCTAGTAGGCCTCTTAAACAACGAATGCAAGAGCTCTCGACTCTCAACAACAACTTGTGAACATCAACTAATATGAATTAAAAGATTGCTCAAACTCGGTTCTATATTTCTCTCCGCGTAGTTCATATATCTGTCCTATTTTATTGAATATAGAAAAAAATGAAAATCATGGCAATCGGTCGCTCCGTTTCGTAATGAAAGTAGACACAAATAAACAAATAAAAAGGCAACAGACACACTTTCGCATTTTAATAGTTATTAGTACTCGTAGATATCTATCATGTTTTAACAAGTTTTTGTTAAATAACCCGAATTGTGCATTCCTGTATCAGTTTGCTGGTTCATTGAATACTTGTTCGGACTTGTTGAGTACGATTGAGCGTCGAATGAGATAAACGAGTTTATGCATGTTTTTTTATTCCTGTCGGTGCGTGCTGCTTAAGCAGAGACCTAAGCGCCGTTGTATGTTACCTACTGCGCTCAGGTTTCAAGTTGCGGGTTATAGTAAAAGTTTCGTTTAGAATTCTCCGTTAATATACATATATAGGTCATAATAATTAATTAATTTAATTTGAAGTTATAGTGGTTTTTAAAAAGGTGAAAAAATGGGGGCGCTAAAAAAATATTTATTCTCAAAGTGAAGTAGACAAAATAAGTTTGGGAACCACTGCAATAGATGACAGAAAATATAGTAAATTAACTGGAATAAGAAATAGAGTGTTACATGGAAAGTCCCGGTAAGCTCCGGGCCAGTTGTCCAATATGAACATCCTGTTGAGCCTGTTGAGGTCGTCGCATATCGAGGGCAGGTTCTTTGTGTGTTGATTAATAAAATAGCTGACAATAAAAATAGTGTATTACCTGGAAAGAGCAATAGTGTGTTACCTGGAAAGTCCCGGTAGGCGCCGGGCGAGTTGTCCAGTATGAACACCCTGTTGAGATAGTCGCATATGGACGACAGGTTCTTCGTGTCTTAAATAGATAACAGTAAAAATAGTGTATTACCTGGAAAGAGAAATAGTGTGTTACCTGGAAAGTCCCGGTAGGCGCCGGGCGAGTTGTCCAGTATGAACACCCTGTTGAGATAGTCGCATATCGACGACAGGTTCTTCGTGTCTTAAATAGATAACAGTAAAAATAGTGTATTACCTGGAAAGAGCAATAGTGTGTTACCTGGAAAGTCCCGGTAGGCGCCGGGCGAGTTGTCCAGTATGAACACCCTGTTGAGATAGTCGCATATCGACGACAGGTTCTTCGTGTCTTAAATAGATAACAGTAAAAATAGTGTATTACCTGGAAAGAGAAATAGTGTGTTACCTGGAAAGTCCCGGTAGGCGCCGGGCGAGTTGTCCAGTATGAACACCCTGTTGAGATAGTCGCATATCGACGACAGGTTCTTCGTGTCTTAAATAGATAACAGTAAAAATAGTGTATTACCTGGAAAGAGAAATAGTGTGTTACCGGAAAGTCCCGGTAGGCGCCGGGCGAGTTGTCCAGTATGAACACCCTGTTGAGATAGTCGCATATCGACGACAGGTTCTTCGTGTCTTAAATAGATAACAGTAAAAATAGTGTATTACCTGGAAAGAGAAATAGTGTGTTACCTGGAAAGTCCCGGTAGGCGCCGGGCGAGTTGTCCAGTATGAACACCCTGTTGAGGTCGTCGCATATTGACGACAGGTTCTTTGTGTACGAGCCGTGCTCGGCCGTGCAGTGTTGTCTGTAAACAAGGGAAAAATCATAACATTACATATCTACTTGCTGCACCCTAGGTTAATAATTGGGGTAATTTTATGTAAAAAGTACGTTATATAATTTTCTTTATGCTTGTCTGGGAGCAAAGAAAAAGCATAGAATGTGCCAGTTACTTTCTTCCCGCGCAGATGGTAAAAGACAATAAAGGGAGTGTGTTTTAAACTAGGAAGCGATGGTTTGGCAAACTGTCACTATATCTGAATTTCCATTCCACTGATTAAGCGTGACACTACGCTTGGCTCAGTCTACCTCACAAGATATAAAGATGTATAATTCTATTGATCAGTACCTGTAGAACCTCTTCCTAAGTATCCCCCGGCCATTGTCCAATTTGTCAGCGACCGCCGCGCCATATATCTCCATGGACGCTGTGAACACCACTAGTTCGTACCACTGTGACACCTGGAATGAATAAATGAATGAAAATTATTTAATTGGGCTTAAAAATAGCACTTTTAAATCGTCATATACTTATTTTCTGTGGTCGTCAGAAAATTACTTAAAGCTAAGGTTACTACCGCCTCCAAAGCGCAAGTGGAGAAGAGGTGGCGCAACAAACTCCACTGCTGCATTTTCTCCAAAGACGTAACTTTACAAACTTTACCTGGGCAAAACAAATACGTGTACAGGCACGAGCAGTGATATGTATCCAATTTAAGACCTTATCACACTGACTTAAGGATCGAAGTTTACATATTAATGCTCGTGACAAAAAGTACCTTATGTGCTATTTCCCGGTATCTACGTGTGTACTAAAAGGGTTGTTGCTCAAAATGTATGGGGAGTCGGCTATATCATGAGCACCTATCTGAACTTTTCATTTTTGGGTTAGTATCAATGCCTTATAAGTAAATCCGATAAATTTGTAGCCTTTCTATGGCACATTTAGTCAACAAAATCGTAATGAAGGTTAGGCGAGTTCCGCCAAAATGGCCGACAGCCATTATGATTTGACGTTGACGCGCTTCATTTGACAGTTCCGATTTCCGGTACGTTCAAAAATGTACTTTTATGACTTACGTGCCCGCGGGAAAGAATTGTTTATTTTATTTATTATTCATCTATTTATGTGAAATACACATATGTTTTTGTGATATTGCATGTAACATGTGTTTGGAACATTAACTTTAATTAATTTTCTAAAATATAATGAAAATATCGAGCATTGTATCTGATTTTCTGTATCATAATTTCTGAACATCCGTACGGACGCCATGTCAGTATCGCCATTATACGATATTAAGCGATATTAAATGTATTTTTGTACCATAACAAGATCACGAAAAAACAAATATATGATGGTCCTAATCGGTTTTTAATATTATTTCTGATTTTTGGGGAACTGCTCATGATATAGCCTGCTATACAACATGCCCTTTCATTGAATAGATTTTATTTTTTATTTAACCTTTATTGTACAAAAATACAGAGTAAACATACAATAGGAGAGCTTAATGCTAAAGCATTATCTACCAGCCAACCTTTGATTTTATGTAAGAAGAGAAAGGAGAGAAAGAGGAGGCCTTTGCCCAACAGTGGGATACTTCAACAGGCTAAAAAAAAAGATATTGTGTGTTTAAGTAACAACTTTCGCATTTACGATATTAGTAGTAAGTATAGTAGCCTGCCCTGATTTTGCAGCAGTGTTTATCATACCAATAAACCTTTTGTAAGAAATTATCTAAACGAAAGTGAAAATTGAATCATAATTTGTCGGATCGTCTAGGACAGGAACAGATGTTACAGATAGACAGACAAATGCAGCAGTGTTTATAACACCAATACCTTTTGTAAGAAATTATCTATATAAAAGTGAAAATCGCATCAAAATATGTCTAGGACAGAAGTTTGCGGATGTGTAGTTCAGACAGACAAACGTGAAAAATAAGTTATACTATAGCAAATTCATTTTATACACGTGCGATTATATCTTTTTATTGCAATCAACTTGAGTATATCCTGGCTTTGGTAGCACAAGGAAAGTGTAAGTAAACAATATGTATTTATAACGTTGGGAGCGCCCTACATATGGCGTGCAAATGTTATCATAGAGTTCATTGCTCTGAGCTATTGTCATGATAATATTGTATTTGCAACGTAATTGATATTGAATATTTAAGCAAGTTTATAGAATACTAGCTGCCCGCGGCTTCGCTCGCGTTAATCCTTTCTTAGCGGATGCCTACGTCATAACATCTACCTGCATGCCAAATTTCAGCCCGATCCGCCCAGTGGTTTGGGCTGTGCATTGATATATCACTATGTCAGTCAGTAAGTCAGTCAGTCACCTTTGAGTTATATATATATAGAACTAGCTTTTGCCCGCGGCTTCGCCCGCGTGAATTTCCCACGGGAACTGTGCTTTTTCCCAGGATGAAAGGTACTCTATGTCCTTCTCCGTACTTCTAGCTGTGTATGTGAAATTTCAGGAAGATTCGTTCAGAAGATAAAGCACGAAGAGGTAACAAACAAACAAACAAACTCACTTTCGCATTTATAATATTAGTTAGGATAGAAATAGATTTTATCTTTACACTTATCCTCAGTAAGAAGACTCAAGTTTTCAACTCAAGACTCAACAAATTCTTGGGTGTCGATTCTGCTTATCGTGGCACCATCCTAATCCTAACTAATATTATAAATGCGAAAGTGAGTTTGTTTATAACCTCCTCACGCTTTCTACTGAACCAATCTTCCTGAAATTTTGCATACACATAGTTAGCAGTACTGAGAAGGACATCTATAGGGCACCTCAAACTACTGGACGGATTCTCATACAGTTTTTACCAATGGATAGGGATCATGAGAAAGGTTTTAGTGTATACACGTGGGCGAATCTGCAGGCAAATGCTAGTAGCTCATAAATAAGATAGCAAAGACTCACAATATTTAGAAAATAGTCGACATGTGGCCTCTTATGCACGAAGAACCGCACGGGATGTTTGTCTATGGTCACTTTAAGCACGAAGTCCGGCGGAGTGCCGGGCTTCACCGTCGGCCGCAGCATCGCGTCGTGGTGCGAGTGGATCAGCGTCTCGTCTAAGTCTAGTACCAGCATTTTCCTTTTGACTAGATCTGTAACAAGAAAAAAATTGTTGTTGGAATGGAGCTTCAATGATTACAATAATGCTAGTAGTTTGTAGCTTTGAGATTTATTTTTTTCTAGCTATAAGCCTCCCTAGTTGTCTCCAAAGGGCCATTTAGACGGTGCAAGTTTCTTGAACATACAAGAGCAATTCTTGCGTGCAATAATTGACTTTCAATAATTGAAAGCAACTGTTTATGCAATTATTGAAAGCAAATCTTGACATACAGTCAAGATTTGCTTTCAATAATTGCATTCAAGTTTTTTATTTATATCACCATGTACCACCAATTTATAATTGCCTATGTGTTTTGTTTCACATATACAATTGTTTAGGCAAATATTGCCTTCCATTTTGAAACACAGATTTGTATGGGCACGTGCCATTTTTTAGCGACTTGCTTCAAGAATTGCACGTATTTGCGTTGTCAAATTTTTCATGCAAGAATTGAACGACATTTTCTGGCATGTATTGTTTACACCAAGAAAAGTTTTGAATCCAAACTTGCATACCAGTTCAAGAATGTTACGTGTTGTTTAGACTATGCAAGTAAATTATTGGTTCAATTTAATCGTATTCAACAGGCAAGAAACTTGTACCGTCTAAATGGCCCTTTAATTTATAATACAATATAATTTAATATGATTATGCAATTAGTTTTTGACGTGAAAAAATGCCTGTGATGGAGGAGTCTCAATAAAGTTTTTTGGACTTTTTGAATAATGGTTATGACTGAAACTCTCAAAGTCTTATATATAGGTCACTAGCTTTTGCCCGCGGCTTCGCCCGCGTGAATTTCCCACGGGAGCAGTGCTTTTTCTCGGGATGAAAGTGCCCTATGTTCTTCTAACTATGTGTATACGAAATTTCAGGAAGATTGGTTCAGTAGATAAATCGTATAGAAGTAGCAAACAAACTCACTTTCGCATTTATAATATTAGTTAGGATTCTGAATAATTTTGATAGTTTTTGTTGTGTAGATAGATAAATTATGAAATCCATACAGATAGAGTACCAAATATTTATCCCTTACTGGGTAGACAGATGGAATTTGGTACTTACGAATATAGTAAAAAGAACCAAGGCACAGAATTAATATAAGTTCTACGTACAGAAAGGAAACTCCCTACCCCTCCGCAATATGGCACCCCCGCACTTCTCCCCTGAACTGTGGACGTTGACTATGAAAACGCACACATTGACATGTTACTGACGTGTTCACGGATATACAGTTTCATTTGTAGTAGTAGTAGATATATTTGACTCCCCGTTTCTATGAATCGCCCCCCCTGTGACCAAGACCAACAAAATTTGCAAAAAATAAAATCCCAAAGGGCTGCAGTGGGGGTGAAAGATTGCATGAAAAACACACAAGAAATACAGCGGGCGGATCCGCGGGCAACAGCTTATAATAAACTAGCGCCCGGCTTCGCTCGGGAGGTAAATTATAGCCTATATATGTCACTCAAGTATAATGTAGCTTTCTATTGGTGAAAGAATTTTTTAAATAGTGTGACTAGTGTGATATGAAAAGAAGAATTTTTCTATTTCTCTCAGCCGAAAGACGTCCACTGTTGGACAAAGGCCTCCCCCAAGGATTTCATCCATGGAGGGTTTTGCCATAATCGCCACGCTTGGCAGGCGGGTTGGCGATCGCAGTGTGATGGCATAGTACGTGGAAAGATGCTGCTGCCCATCCTCCGGTGTTTTAAATCCCTTAGTCGCCTCTTACGACACCCACGGGAAGGGATGGGTTGGTGCTATTCTAGGGCCACACTACAGGCCGCCAAAAGAAGAATACATTAATCATATTTTTAGTTATGTATTGTATGATTTTTACTGCTAATAAATGCAAATTAAAAAGGCATTAGTTACAAAAATATGATGTCTTAGGTTATTTATATCATATCCCATTAAATTTTGACATTTAAAAGGTAGACATCAGTTAATCTTTTTTAGCTGGTTGTCATTCTTGTTTGATCAGATAAAATCTTTTCTGTAATGTGCTTTATTAGTTCCAATAGGATATTGATAAGTTAGGTATTAGATACATGATGATTTATAATTTAGGTGCTTATCATAGGACAAGCTATACCTAAGCCATGTTGCTGTATGCAGCAAGTACAAAACAGTATATAAATGTATTGTTATTTGGTATCCAACTTAATATGTAGTACATAAATACATAAGTAAATGCGAAAGTATGGATGTGGGTATGTTTGTTATGCAATAATGCAAAATGACTGCTACTGGTCTGATTATGATAAAGTTTGGTTTATGGATAGAATATAACTTGGAATAACACATAAGCGTGGGATATTCACTCAGGCGAAGCCGCGGGCAAAGGCTAGTTAGATAAAATAACTTAACAAGCTAATTATTTAAAATAAAAAACACGACTGACGAGTTTTTATTCAGAAAGTACATACAAACATATAAGTTATATACATTTTTTGAAATCGCCTTCTAAAGCCCTTCAATTTGATACCCCACTTTCGATAAGATTGATCAAATTTTATTTTTTTGGTCTGCTATTTATCGCATATATAATCCGCCATTTTGTTTTCATGGTGACGTCATATAGCTAATGTCACTCGGAGGAATGCAAGGAATCTAAAAATACCTCTCACATCAAAATTGGTTAAGCCGTTCAGGAGTTATGGTGGAATAAAGAAACTTACATACATACATACTTACATACATACATGAACCCTGAAAACATAACACTCCTTTTATGGTCAGTCGTGTAAAAAATATTACTGATCAACACTTGTATATACATGATCGAATCACAATCATATCCTAATCCTAACTAATATTATGAATGCCAAAGTGAGTTTGTCTAGTTATTTGTTTGTTTGTTACCTCTTCACACTTTATCTACTGAACCAAACATCCTGAAATTTTGCATAAGTACACATAGTTAGAAGTATTGAGAAGGACATACCTATCATCCTGGAAAAAAAAGCACTGTTCCCATGGGTAAAATCACGCGGGCGAAGCCTTGGGCAAAAGCTACTTGGATATAACTTTGATCAAAACTTGGATCAATCATATCATTCATAAAATTCAAGATACAAAGTTTAAAACATTTTGATTTGATAAGTATTATCTTATTATTATCACTTACAAAAATGTATCATCATGAATAAATAATTTTTACTCTATCTCCAGGTGGAGATAACATAAACAACTGCTTTCCAGTATAGACAAATAACTGAAGTAATAATAAAAAAATAGTTATTTGGAACTAATAAATAATTTGAAGCAGAGCCGGCTTTATCACTACCGGCGCCCTGGGCGAGATTTCTATGGCGCCCCCTAAATACTATTCAAACCCATCCAAAAAAAGGGCAAAGGATAAAAAATATATTATAAAATTTCGTGCCTCAGACGACTATCGAGCACATTCAGAGTTTTAAGTTTTTTTTATATATTTTATTAAAGATTTATAAGAATGAAGTACCTGTAACACAAGTTTTTATTACTTAGCACTGGACTAACGAGAGCTATAAGGTGCAAAAAGAATTATTCGAGAATGTCAAAAACGAAAAACAATTTTTTCCGAATTTTTGATTTTGGCGTTCGATATTTTAAGGATTTTCCCTGTAGCCTAACCTTTTTGAAAAAGTCAAAGAGTTAGAACTTCGATACGCGTGTAGAAATTTTGCAATGAGGGATTTTCCGTGACACAAATTAAAAAAAGAAATAGTTCCAGATGACTTTATAGATGGCGCTTAGTAAAAGACGAGAGAAAAAGTTCCATACAAAAAGCTAAAAATTCACGGGATTAGCATTTAAAAAAAATAAAACTTAGTAAACTGGTTGACAAAAAAAGCGCACCATATAGGTTCAGCCATTATTACGACTCGGCTTTCATAACACGCTATCTGTTGAGACTTTTTTATACTGATTTTTTTTTTCTTAACTAGCTGTCAGAAAAATCGCTCATTTCACAGGCGTAATGTCGAGGATATAAAGTAATTGAGCTTTGCCTAGAATGCTTTGTTATGTCTGTGTGTTTTGTGTTCTCCTCTAGAGGTCGCATTTCACAACCGATTCCCGCGAAATTTTGAGGGCAGGTTCAATAAACATATAAAAATCGATAATCGAGGATATTTTTAGTTATTTTTGAAAATGACGGAGTTGGCACAAAGGGCCTAAGCGTAAGCGCTTTTGGATTTCTCTTACGACCAATTTGTGCCAACTCAAAATAATCCTAACTATCTAATATTATAAATGCAAAAGTGAATTTGTTGGTTTGTTTGTTGCCTCTTCACGCTTTATCTACTGAACCAATCATCCATCTTTCGCATACACATAGTTGGAAGTACTGAGAACTCCCATAGGGTACTTATCATCCCGGGAAAAAGCACGCGAGCGAGCCGCGGGCAAAAACTGGCGTGTAATAAATAAGGAGGCGCCTGCGGCGGCCCTTTATGACGACCCTTTGAGGCGCATCTTTGGGACGACCCTTTGAGGCGCCTCTCTTTCTTCTCGCCCCTCACCGACAACAAGGGGGCGCCTGCGGCGCCCCTCACTGGACAACAGGGGGCGCCTGTGGCGCCCCTCGCTGGACAAAAAGGGGCGCCTGCGGCGCCCCTTGACATCCGGCGCCCTGGGCCGTCGCCCAAACGCGCCCCCCCCTAAAGCCGCTACTGATTTGAAGGTAATCGACCGAGCGAGCGCAGCGAGCGAAGCGTCTCAGTTTCCACTAGCCGAAAATTCTTTTGTCTGTCCGGATGTTATCGCCTACAGGTCGCATTTCTGAACCGATTCTCATGAAATTTTGTAAGCAGGTTCGGTAATTTTATAGAATTTTTTAGTCGAGCCAGTTTTTTGAAATTTTATAAAATGGCCGAAATATATAAAAAAAACCTCATATCTCAGCTATTTAAAAAATAATTCAAAAATGTCATTAGACATTTTTGTTATTCTTATTAAGACGCATTTTTTTTGTTTGAACAACATAGTTAAATTCAATAAAACCGCTATAAATCCATATGTTATAAATTCTCATACGATAGTTCACAAAAAAATCAATAGATGGCGCAGCAAAGCTTTTAATACTCGCAAAATCGCTAATACGTTTACAAGAGTGACTTGATTTATTTATTTAAATAAAATTAAATGGTTCTTAAAAATCATATGGCTTTTTTTTGTCTTGCTTGGCTTTGAATTGTATGTATTTATCCGGTTAATGGTATTGTATTGTGGATTGCTTTTGCATGGTAGAATTATCTTGAACACTTGAAATAATTCTGATATCAAAAAACTTTATTGTATGATTAGAATCCTATTATAAAAAAAGTAATATATATAATACCTACATACCTACTAATCAGAGAGATACGATTTCAAATTGAACTTTCTTTTTGAACATTAATTTTGTTGCGCAAATAACATATACAATACGTATAGCTAATAGGTACCATGCATTTCTGATGACTGACGACCTCCGTGGCCTCACGGTCATCACGCCCCGGACGGCTACACCAGAGGTCCCGGGTTCGATCCCCGGTCGGGTCAAGATGGAAAATAATCTTTTTCAGATTGACGTGGGTTTTGGATATTTATCTATATGTATTTGTTATAAAATATAGTATTGTTAAATTAGCATCCCGTAAAGTCTTGAACTTACGTTGGGGCTAACTCAATCTGTGTGATTTGTCCGTCTATATTTATTATTATATTATTATTTATATTATTTGAGGCAAAAAGGTAGTTTCTCTAATTTTTTTAGTGGTATTGACCAACCACAAGAACATGTTTGGGCTTATGGGTAAAATATGAGAACTTTTTACTTTCTTTCCAGCATTGGTAGGTTGGTTTCAAAACTCTTTTAGCCAGGGACACGGTAAAATATCGGTTATTTCGTGGATGGGCTCGCGAGGTCTACTGTTCTGACAGAACCACTAGTTATATTACCTATGTAGGTACCTAATTATTAGTCTGGCAAGAAGTAAAAACTATAAGTATTTGTATACAGGGTTCATAAACAAGATAATATAAGATAACGTAACATAAACAATGAGATACAGGCTCTGCTTAGTTCAGCCACAAGTATCTTACAATCTATGAGGATGATCTGAGCAACATTACAATAGGGCAGATGTTAAAATTCTGCAAAGTAACAGGTAGATTCAGTGGGTAACTCAAAACCCTATACGGGTCTCGGGGAATTGGGTGAAATGGTCCCAGCATAAGTGGACTGATCACCCGTCTGGTGCTCGCGCTGGCGTCCCCACATAGTAAATAATAATAATCTTACAATCTAACAATTATTTTAAACTATAAACTTTTTCTGTGAGTGTAAAATTGTGGAGAATAATAAAGAAATTTTGAATTTGAATTTAAAAAAAGATACCTAGCCCTTCAATCCCAGAGAGACCGCCGGCGGTCGCGTCATAAAGCGGCTCTTGCCGTTCCGTTCAGGCCCGAGAGACTGCGCGCGGTCGCGCTTCTCACTTGACTTTGACCCTGTTTCCCGACGTATAGAGGCGCCGTTTGTATGAGCAAGTTTGATCATATTTAATCTGTAGGGACTGACGAATCTTTTGAATGTTGTTTCAGTGTTGTAGTCTATGCGGATTTAAAAAAAAATAATTTCAAATGTCGTTGCCAGTCGGTTTGTAAACATGTCAGTGTCGTGTTACAGTTGTGTTTTTTATTTTGGATTGCAGTGATTTCGAAGGTATTTATGTACTTTTAACTATTTCAATAGCTTTATTTGATTATACTAAATCATTTTAGATAATAGGTTGTAAGAAATATACTGTTTATTAGATATTTTGAGGTCAAAACTGACTACGTATTTAGGCGACATTTCTGAGAAATTTAGCGCGATATTTGTTGGTGAATACAGCAAAACTACTAATAGAAATAACTAAAATTGCATTACAATCGGCTTTTATAATGTAATTGATATATAATTACTTCTAATTCTTTCGTATCGTAGTCACAACAAAAAATTGTGTAAACATGGCGGATTTTCGGCGCCATCTTGAGCTTTATTCGTGTGGACTACGGTTTGACATTAGGGCACTTTTTGCCTCGTTTGTTTACGTTAGCGGGGTCGTATTTCAAGTGCTGTTTTTATAACATGTTTGGGTCTTTCTTTGAAATGATTACTCATTTAGCTACTGTATACACTTGACTTTGTTCTTTGAAATGATGAATGGTTTATTTTTTTGCTACCTACTCAATAGCACAGTTTTCAAAGTTTGACCTTTTATTACGAGTGTATTATTTCAATAATAACATTTGTTTTGATCCATGAGGGAAGGAAAATATATTTAACAATAAATTGCCTTTTACAGAATGATAAAATATGGTTTAATTACTGAATAATACATTATTTTGTGAAAGCGAAAGTGATGACGTCATTTTTCGCGCCATTTCCCTCAGTCAGTTGTTTTTGACAAATAAGCTCATGGCTGGAGGGGCTAGTTTCTTTTTTGCCAAAACAGCTGGACAGATTTCAATTAAATTTGGTACACATTCTTTTGAAGTGAGGGGTGCTGAGCACTATAAATGGATATTAAATGAGACTGAGGTGAAATGCTCAGGTATGCAACCCATGTTTGTGTTCATTTAATTATTTTTATTATTCATGTGGAATTGTTATGAAAAATAAATTTATGTTTTCTAACAATACTTCATATTCATTGTCAGCTATGAATTTGTTAAGAGTATGTTTCCTAAATAGACAGAAGTAATCCAAAATGATATCCAGTATAACAAATAAGAAATAAATAAAAATTGGCACCCTAACTTCAAAGTTACTTTATTAAAGTAGAAATAAAATCGTAGTTCAAAAACCTTAATCTGATAAGTACCAGAAATCCTTATCCTACCTTAATCTGGTAAGTATAATGAAAATAAGCTTCAAAGACAATATTACTAAATTATAAATCAAGTATAGAACTATTGACAGCTGAGTTTACAATGATGTGATAACAGATTCCCCAGCTGATTAGAAAGTTGCAAACGTTTCTGTGCAAATATTCACCACATCATGGAAAGTGTTTCCAATAGGATAACCCTGAAGAGATAGTAACAAATATTCGTGGAGATAAGTGAAGGAGGTAGCGTATCAGTTTATTTATAGCAGTTTGAATGATAAAATAGATTACTTACTCAGCCTGTGTCTAGATACCGGGGAAAGGGGATATATTTCATACTTGACAGATTGATATTGCGCCAACTGAAACCAAGCACCACTATGAGACTCACAACTCCTCAAAGAACCAACAATCTTGCACGCAACTTAGTACACACACTATGTTATATTTACCGCTCGATACTGCTTCTTAAACATGTAACAAAAACAACTCCATACTTTAGATGCGATAAGCATAAACGTGCGAAGGCCCATTTGCAATTGTTTCAGCATTTGAATTGCTTAGGAGAGGGTCAAAAATATATAAATAAGCTTAATGTCAAACAACAGCGGATAAAACGAGATCATTGACGGCGTAATTCAAAACAATTTCAATAAATTCAACTGCCGAAAACATCTATCTAACCAACCCGCCATGACATAATCGACCCAATTCGCAATACCATAAACAAAATAGAACTATTCCTTTCATTTTATCTATGTTGCTAGTGATGTTTGGCATTGACGGTCATTATTACATACGATTATTTACGGTTTTTAACCATATCGACATCGTAACGCGACCATGGAAGTAGTAAGTACTTTGTACAAAGGTACTTATTACTTCCATGAACGCGACATAATTGTAGTTTTGCTCTATTTCCGGTGATCGTTGACGTTGACATTTTCTTTTTTCTCTGTGAGCTATGCTCATTGTCGATGGTACTCCCTTTGCCTTTCCTCACGGATAAAGAAACAAAAAAAAAAAAAAATGTCGATGGTACGTTGGCATATTGACGTTAAAACGTAGTGATTATCATGGAAGTAATAAGTACCTTTGGTTGTACAAAGTACTTATTACTTCCATGGTGATTATATACTCTTTGATTGACGTTTCCAACCAAAGATTTCGACGTTTCAGTTTTTAGGGGGCGGGTATGATTATTACTTTCGGCATTTTTATCAGTAAAAAATGTTATATCTCCCATTTTTAGTGTAGAAAGATATTCTTTTAATTCTCAAAACTGATGTACTTGAAAGAAGCACGGCAGGTACGTTATTCATAAAGCAATGGTTGTATTACTAGATCGAAGATTGGTCACATCCTGTCGTATTGATTCGTAGCGATTTATTCATTTCTACCACTACCTACTTTGAAATTTACTTTTTTTCTTTCTGTAGCTGTTGAAAGCAGATGTTTAGACACTGATTTTCAATATTCATTACCTGGCTTTACGATTTCTTTACCTATCTTGTAATCATGTTCTTCATCAGGCCTAAGTCACGATGATCGGGGGCCTGTTCGTGTATAACCACAAGGGCGAGGTGCTGATCTCGCGGGTGTACCGCGATGACATCGGCCGTAACGCCGTGGATGCGTTCCGTGTGAATGTAATCCACGCACGGCAGCAAGTTCGCTCGCCCGTCACCAACATTGCGAGGACGTCGTTCTTCCATATTAAGGTAAGCTATCCTACTTTCTACTAATATTATAAACTTGAAGCTTTGACTTCAGTGAGCCCACTACTCAGCTAAGCGTAGCCTTTTGAGTCTCACAACTCTTGGCTTGTCTACCCCATAATGGATAAAGATGTGATTCTATGTTGAAGATTTGTGCGAAGGTAGTTTGTTAAACTTTCACACAAAAATTGTATTGTTTTACGTTGTCTATTGTTTTATGTTGTCAACAGCGTGCAAACATCTGGCTGGCAGCAGTGACTAAGCAAAATGTGAACGCTGCCATGGTCTTCGAGTTCCTGCTCAAGATCATTGATGTGATGCAGTCCTACTTCGGCAAGATCTCTGAGGAGAACATCAAGAACAACTTTGTTCTTATCTATGAGCTGCTTGACGGTAACTATATTAATACTCCTATTATTATCGTGATTAGCCATTTCAATGTCTTCCCATCTGGGCCACTGGCCTTCTTTATGGATGGATAAGGAGTATTGATACTCTGAAGTAATATTATACTGACTAACTATTCACTCTTCATCACAGATAAATAAAAAAACCAGCCATTAAATCAGCCATTGTCAAGTAATTTAGTCATGGACTTTGATATGTTCAAAAGTCCAAAATTTTGTCTTATTAGGTGCAGCGTTAATATTTTTTAATTCTATTTCAGAGATCCTCGACTTTGGATACCCCCAGAACTCGGACACAGGAGTACTGAAGACGTTCATCACCCAGCAGGGCATCAAATCTGCCTCGAAGGAAGAGCAAGCGCAGATCACTTCACAGGTGAATTATCAAATGAATTTAATGCTGAGAATCCTGTAACCCTGCCTGGGTTACATTATGGTTATGGGTAGTTAATCCCTTTTTGCCTTTTATCATAATTTAGTAATAAGAGCTTGGTAGCTTAATTAATAACCACCACTTGCTTCCGGTGAAGAAAAACATTATGAGGAAACCTGCACTCTGGTTGATGGTTATCAGCTAGTGTGTGAAATGGAGAAGGCAATGGCAAACCACTTCATAAAAAATTGCCAAGATAGTTGTTGTGTTTCATTCCATATAATGACCACGACCTTCAGTCATGAGGAAATACAACTAAAAGAGAGAGCCTTTAATAGAGAGGTATGGCGTATACTCCACCAGCAAGAGTGCGGCTCTTAAACAAGAAGAAGAAGATAGATAGATAGATCAACACTTTATTGCACCATTTACAAAAAGAACATACAAAAGAGACAAAATTAAATACAAAAATGAGCGCAAAGGCGGGCTTATCGCAAATGCAATTTCTTCCAGCCAACCTTTGGGTGGAAGGAAATATACATGACAGAAATGTAGGGTGCAGTAAACACTAAAGATAAAGGATAAAAAAATAAAAATAAACTAAACATTGATAAAATAAATATACACATTCATGACACAATCAGGACAATATGGAAATAAATAAAATTAAAGACTCAGATAGTGAGACTTTACCTGCTCTCTGAAGGATGACAAAGTTTGGGCCTTGCGGATATCAACTGGCAATGCATTCCACAAACGAGCAGCCTGGACAGTAAAGGAGTGGGAGAAAAATTTGGATACGTGATCAGGGACAACTAGGTATAAGGAATAGGCAGTACGTATCTCACGATTACTGACCTCACTGAGAAATTTAAAGCGTTCTTTAAGGTAAAAAGGAGTAAAAGGGTTATAGAGAATTGAGTATAGCAATGAGAGGATATGTAGATTACGACGATGTCTAATAGGGAGCCACTTGAGTTGGGTACGAAAGGCTGAGATATGGTCATATTTACGCAAACCGAATATGAAACGTATACAAAAGTTTAGGAGGCGCTCAAGTTTATTAAGTTGCTCTTCAGTCAAGCCAAGTTAAGCCTTTTATAAAAACCTTATATCTCTCTCTTTGCCTAGCCTTCTCCTGTTTCATTTGGGGTCGGCTCTCGTCATTCTCTGCCAAAAAACCTTTTATAAAAATTAAAAACTATTTTTGAATAGATTTAAAAAATTATTTATTTTATTTTCACTATCATTCTACAGGTGACTGGTCAAATCGGGTGGCGCCGCGAAGGTATCAAATACAGACGCAACGAGTTGTTCTTGGATGTCCTTGAGTATGTCAACTTGCTCATGTCGCCACAAGGTAACAGACCGAAATTGATATATTATTTACTAGCTTTTGCCCACGGCTTCGCCCACGTGTATTCTCCACAGGAACAGTACTTTTTCCGATTACGGAACGATTGACTTTGACTTTTATAGTATTTGACAAGAGAGCCTTGACATGAGTGACCGACCACGTCATAGCAATCCTGAGGAAAGACATTATAATATAAGCATGCTTAAGTCTCACTTTTCTAGTTTTTCTTCAACAAAGGGTGTATATTTTTGCCAGGTCAAGTGCTGTCGGCGCACGTGGCCGGCAAGGTGGTCATGAAGTCTTACCTGTCGGGCATGCCCGAGTGCAAGTTCGGCATCAACGACAAGATTGTTATGGAGGCCAAGGGAAAAGGCAACGGTGAGTTGTGGCACTTGTGGCTAACCTCTGAGCTGCGACGGCGTTGCGAAACTTTTCGCACACCATTAGCGGCGACTTTTCGTCGGAAAATGAGTACGCGGAATTTTCCACAAAAATGTTCAATATTACACTTTTTTGTATTGTATTGAACAAAATAACTATTAATTTCTATAGTCAGATAGTTAATTTATATCCTGCTTTCCCTTTTTTAGGAAAACTCTATTTTATTTCTGTATAAATACCCCGTAAAGTTGTAAGTGTTGCCGAAATTCTCACCACTTGTTAAATAATTGATAAATAAAATAAGTTCTTTATATTCTTTGATTTTCCTTTACTTGATGTGTATTACGATATCTAAGCTATCCATTCGAAGAGTATTTTCTATGTTTTTACAAAAGATGACATAAATATATTACTTTGAAATTGCACGAAAACATTCAGTCGTACGCCATTATCACCATTTTCATAACCTATGTTTCCGAAGCTCACAATACATTATCACTTGACTTTAGACACTGGAAACTAATAACTAACGTATATAGTGTATTCATCTACAAGTAAACAGTAAAAATAAAGTATTTCCAATAGTGATTGTACGTAAAAACTGAAAATAGGAACTGAATAAGACACGTCACTGCTAAACATATTTTCTGTACTGTTTTGTTGACAGTTCCAACTTAGTATTGCTACCACAAATTATTGTGTAGTGCGGCCAAAGAAATGATCTTTTGTTTAGTCTATGATCCAATGAGGGTTTACATATAAAATATTTATAATAATAAATGCTGAAGTTGGCAAAAAAATCTACGGTTAGCCTGTTATTGTGTGCATGTGTGCGTGCATAATACCATACACTCGTTTGCGGGAACGCAGACACAATAGACAGAGATAAAGCAGTAGAGCAACTGAGTCGTGTCCTTGAAGTTTATACCTACGGCTAGGCGGAGTGCTAGGGTTGGCGCCTACAAAACGTAAAGCAGGCGTGTAGTTTGTATAGTATGTGTGTAGGCGCATTTCGTTGGCGTTATATATTTTACGTGAGCGAAGTTGCGGGCAAACTATAGCATATGTCCATTCTCGGTACTTAAATTATCTCCATACAACATTTTGTCTAAATCGTTTCAGTGGTTGATGTACCTACCTAAGTACTCACTCGATCAGCTATAGATATTTTTTTACAATTGCCGTTTGATAGAACCTGCCTTTATATAAGTTACATGTGGTAGGTACCTACTTATTTTATGGATGGCAAACAGCACATCCCACTAAACACTTGCAGTTCCATAACAACGCTTATGACATAAGGAAGCAGTAAAAAGTCCAAACTGTATAGTGTTTTCCATTTTATAGGCATATTAGGCAAACTACTCATAAAAAAAGTAACAAACTACTAAAAAGTGATTGTGGTATTATTTTACCTATCAGCATCAGCAGGAAGTTTAAAAAATGACATAGTTGGTGTAAACTCTATTTTTTCTTACCAGTCCTATCATGTAAACGATCTTTACAGTACTTTTTGTTGAATTTTGTTGAAAATAAATCAAATATTAGTTCAAACCTAAACATTCTAAAGTAAAATAACTATAGTATAAGCGAAATAAATCTGGACAAAAGTTCATTGATGTCTCTCTACTAATGTACACCATTTTTGGAAACGATACTATACAATGTCTTTGAAAATTATCGCAAATACGTCTCCTTGCGAATCGCAGTAGAAGGCGGGGTGAGCATAATGAGCTTGTCAGACGTCACAAACATTTTTTTTAAAGACATTAAAATAAATAAAACCCAATTGGTATTTATGTATGTGAGGTTGAATATAACGTATAGGTTGTGCTGGTTGTGCAAAAGGAACAAAAGTACCTATGTAAGCCTAAGGCGCAGATACGTGACTAAAAAAATATTCAGTATTTTGGAGAATAACTTTTATTGTTACAATAACAACATATTTAAACATATCAGAAACCATGATCATATCTACATAATGTATATATTAAAACTGTAACTGGTCTGTGTTTGTACTTAAGAGATATTTATTTACCTAAGAAAAAAAAATGGGGGTCTTTATGCCAATAGAAGCAAGAACAATTTTTGCTCAATCAAACAAAACAACTAATAAGCTATTAACATTAACAAAAACAAATAAAGAAACAAAAACATTTAACAACACCTTTAAAAATTATTCACACAACTAAAAATAACCTGCGAAAAGCCAAAGGTGGCGCACTTCTGACCAGGCAGAGCGAGTCTGACATCACACGAAACTGCGACTTGCGACAAACCGATATAACTTAATTTTTTACGATTTCAAGGGCCATTTATTTTATTTGCTTTATTAAAAATATTATGTACTACTGTTACAGATGGAATTGAGTAAAAGAAGGCATTTTATATCATAATAAACTTCAAAAACATGATAATAATTAATATTGCCTATAGATTTCGTCGTTATAATATGTGAAGTATAACTCGATTTTATTTTATTTGGAGTTACGTCAGTGTAGCTCAACTACCTTTATGCGCTGGTACTAAGATTTCACGAGGGACGATAGTTTGCGATACCAATCTATGGTAAGCGATAATTATCGCAAAAAAAAAATGTCTTGTTGTAGGTGCCAGGGCAATGACCTTTTATTTTTTCTTACACGATCCAGAGTATAGCTGTGAATAACGTGGTTGGTTACAAAATTATTATCACTTTAGATTTAAATCTCATTTTAACAAACTATTTTATTTTGTAACTGTTTGTTGTTCTGTAATAAATAAATAAATAAAACATTTATTAACCACGAAAGTAATTTCCTAAAAAGTCTATTTTAATTTATATTGTTGTAAAATCATAAAAAGACATGGTAAGATTGTTTACATGATAGGACTGGAAAGAATAAATGGAGTTTAATAACAGTTGAATTAAGGCATCCGTAAACACAGCAATACATGCGTGATCGTGACGCGTCCATTATAATAATTAACTGTAAGTAATATGTAATAATACAGAGCGCTATTTAACTACGTCACGAATGAAACGTGGGTACACAACGAGCAGACACAGCGCGAGATGCGTCTCGATCCGCGTCCGCGACCAGGGAGGCAATTCTGGGGTCTGCGATATAATATCAATTTCGACATTTATCGAAAAAACATGGCGGATATCGATAAATATCGAAATTGCGTATTCTCGTGATTTCAAATGTGACATTTATCCAGCGTCAGCCCTCGATACGCATCGAGTGGTCGAGCGTGACCGAAAACCATATCGTGTGTGATATTTGTTGCTTCAAAGCTATTGAATAACATAATAGTCGTACTTTACAAGACGCTTTGTATTTTTCTTCAGCTATGGTTTAGTAAAATATGAATGCTGATGATTTTCTATTCAATTTTATTGGAAATCGTTGTTTATTTACATAAAATTATTTTATTGAAGCCTAATATAGAGGTTTGGATAGATACATACCACTTTGCTTTTTTCTGCCTCGAGTACCATACCTTATTTGTTTCTCGATTCAATTTCGTAAAGAAACAATATCATACATGAATATAATTGATACTCCGATAACAAATATCACATAACCTCACACACACAATAAACAAACAATGACAAGTATCCTCGCGTTCCGTTCTCTCCATCAACTCTAAAATATTTCATTTTCTTTGCATTTTATAAATTTGCATTGGAGCTTATTAAGTTACATAAAATAAAGTATTATAACTATTTTTACATAAATTCACTATTAAAACATTGGTTTTATATAAAATATTTAATGAAACAAGTAAAACATAAATTTCTCGATTGTAGTTAAGTATAATCGAGAAAAAGGAACGTGTTTTCAATTAGAGAAGCCCTAGTTTTCGATATAATATCGAGTTTTATGTCGAATAGGTTCGAGAATACCATTTTGGAGGATTTTGTGATAATTTTGTTCGATAAAAGAAGTTTGATATATTATCAAATTCGATAAAATATCGCAAACGCGAGAATTGGCCTCCAGACCAAATACTATATAAACTCTAGCGAGTTAATACGCACAGCTCTTGACATTTCCCATACATTGGTTTGGCAACTAGCCATCTGGTGGCAGGAGGTGACCTAACACAGTTTATTTGCACTTTAACATGTTATATGTTGGTCCTTTAATATTTAAAAAATACAACTATGTTATATATGTGTAATTCCATTTAAATTTGTGAAATACACTGTGTTACAACAAAATAAATTCGCGAAATTTAACAGTTTCATCAAACAACCGCTTCGTCCAGGAAGAGGCGCTAGTGTCTCATAAGTTGCCAATTTCTAGCCGGAGCTGCGCGTATTAACTCGCTAGAGTTTATATAGTATTTGACCAGACTGAGCGGCGCACATCGTGTCGTGACGCTCCTGCGTCTTGGGTACCGATGACCACTTAGCGGCCGTGTAAACGCGCTTGTATGTGTGCGTGCGTCAAATCGGGCCATTTGTATGGAGTTGCTCTACTGCTTTATTTGTCTATTGTGACGCAGATCTGTGCCAAACTAACTTCACGCTATCTGCGGGAACGCAGACCTGTGCGAATCTAAATTCACGTTACTGCTGGAGCACAGATCTGCACGCGTCAACAGTGTTTATACATGTGGTCCGCCATTACGATTTGTGTATGTGTGCGTGCCTTGGAGCACTGCGTATAATATATTGAATTTCTTGAAAATATTCTATTTATCGCAAATAACACTTTGTAATTCGTATTCACAACAAAATTTTCTTCAAACTGATATACATTGATCAAGTATTACATTACGTAAATGTAGGAAAAAAACTTGAGTAAACTAAAACTTTATGATTTTTATTACTATTTTTCTTGAAATATATAATATTTTACTAAATATAGGTACACTAACAAGTTTTCTACAACAAAACATAAGTATTTACTTATATTTTATGGGTAAAATGACTTATTTTTCACTTTTTATTGTGAACGAATACCTACCGCGCGTCGCTGACGTCATCGACCTTCAAGTGTGGCTCAAGTGCGGTTTGTAAACAATTTTGATATGGGCGTGAATGTTTGAATGATGTGATTGGCTAGCTCATTTATTCAGGATTCGATACGAACAAGTTTCTCCTTTATACACATTGATTTAACGTAGAAAATTAGAAAACAATGAGTATAGTCAGAGCAACACAGATCTGTGTTGCCGCACTGAGGACGCCCGCGACGCGCAACGCAGAACTGCGTGTCAACAATTCAGAGGTATACATATGTTAGCCATCAGATACAATCAATCAATCAATGGATGTATCAAAACTCAAATCTCTGAACCCTTGTCGAATGTATGTGAGGTGTCCTATTCCATACTTTATCCCGGATGACGTAGGCCATGTGTGACGTCACAAATTACAATCTTTTTTTTTGTTTAGGCGGTATATCAGGCAACACGGACAGCGACGGTGCCCGCTCGGGCAAGCCGGTGGTGGTGATCGACGACTGCCAGTTCCACCAGTGCGTGAAGCTCAGCAAGTTCGAGACTGAACACTCCATATCCTTCATACCTCCGGACGGGGAGTTCGAACTGATGAGGTGAAAAAAAAAATGTCAAAATATTTTTTCGTAATCAGCACTCACGGAATCCTAAGGATATGAAGAAAAAATAAAAAAAATTATCTACCTATCTCATAACGCGTTGCGAATACGAATTTCGCGTCGTGGCCGTTTTGTAATGACCACAATGCGTTGTGCCTTTTTTTTTTTCGCTCAATCAATTTTTAGGGTTCCGTACCTCAAAAAGCAAAAACGGAACCCTTATAAGATCACTTTGATGTTCGTCTGTCTGTCTGTCTGTCAAACTTTTTTTTTTCAGGAACACTTAAAGGTATCAAGTTGAAATTAATATCGAATACTTGAATCCACGGTCTCTTTCAGCAAAAAAATAATCAAAATTATACGATCAGGAGTTATACCGTAAATGTTGCGATTTTTGGCATATTTTGCGATTTCAGACCTAAAATTATGAAATTTGGCAAAAAGTAAGGTCTAATAGTACATTTACAGGAATAAATCTGAAAGTTGTAAATATGTTATTGGAAGTTAAAAAGAAAGTGTTACAAACTTATTTTTGCGCTCGATACAGTAGGAATCCTAGGGATCGAACTGCAATGTTAAATTGGTTTTTAAAGCTATTTGGTCTTTCAGTAAGAGCTATAATGTGAGATGCTTTGCGTGTACGGAACCCTTGGTGCGCGAGTTTGACTTGCACTTTGCCGGTTTTTTACACGACTGACCAAAAAAGGAGTGTTATGTTTTCAGGGTTCATGTATGTATGTATGTATGTATGTATGTAATTTCTTTATTCCACCATAAGTCCTGAACGGCTTAACAGATTTTGATGTGAGAGGTATTGTTAGATTCCTTGCATTAGCCCGAATGACATAGGCTACGTAAGATGTCAGTCGTGTTTTTTATTTTAAAATAATTAGCTTGTTGGTCTTTATTATTATTTAATAGCCATCTATGTCCCAGTACTGGGCAAGGGCCTTTCCTTCCAAAATTCTCGATATAAATAAAGGTTTTCAGTCTTTAAGCTTAACATATTAATGGTTATTCATCAACATCCCCAGATACCGAACAACTAAAGACATATCCCTGCCGTTCCGAGTAATCCCACTTGTTCGGGAAGTGGGCCGCACCAAGATGGAAGTAAAAGTGGTCCTGAAGAGCAACTTCAAGCCTTCGCTGCTGGGGCAGAAGATTGAAGTGAAGATCCCAACACCGCTGAACACTAGTGGAGTGCAACTCATCTGTCTTAAAGGCAAGGCCAAGTACAAGGCTTCGGAGAACGCTATCGTTTGGAAGTGAGTACGGGAAACATTGTCTTATCTCTTACTGTTGATGTATCATACTTCGCTGTTAAGACAGAAGATTGAAGTGAAGATCCCAACACCGCTGAACACTAGTGGAGTGCAACTCATCTGTCTTAAAGGCAAGGCCAAGTACAAGGCTTCGGAGAACGCTATCGTTTGGAAGTGAGTACGGGAAACATTGTCTTATCTAATACTGTTGATGTATAAGATACTTTGCTGCTAGGATAGAAGATAGATGTGAAGATCCCAACACCGCTGAACACCAGCGGAGTGCAGCTCATCTGCCTTAAAGGCAAGGCCAAGTACAAGGCTTCGGAGAACGCTATCGTTTGGAAGTAAGTACGAGAAACATTGTCTTATCTAATACAGTAGATATATTAGATACTTTGCTGCTAGGGCAGAAGATCGAAGTGAAGATCCCAACACCGCTGAACACTAGTGGAGTGCAACTCATCTGTCTTAAAGGCAAGGCCAAGTACAAGGCTTCGGAGAACGCTATCGTTTGGAAGTGAGTACGGGAAACATTGTCTTATCTAATACTGTTGATGTATAAGATACTTCACTGCTGGGCCAGAAGATGAACATCCCAACACTGCTGAACACCAGCGGAGTGCAGCTCATCTGCCTTAAAGGCAAAGCCAAGTACAAGGCCTCGGAGAATTCTATCATGTGGAAATGAGTGTTGAAAAATCCTCCCATTCTCAGTATCCTGTTATAAGAATGGCCACAGCAGTGGGAAGGGAAATTCAAATGATGAACAAAAAAGTTGTTACTAATTTTTTTTTCATTTATTTATTTCTAGCTTTTGTCCGCGGCTTTGCCCGTATAAATTTCCGTCGGGAACATACTTTTCCCAGGATGAAAGGTACCCTTTGTCATTCTCAGTACTTGAAACTATGTGTTTGCGTAATTTCAGGAAGATTGGTTCTGTAGATAAAGTGTGAAGAGGTAACAAACAAACAAACTCACTTTCACATTTATGATATTATTTAGCAGTTTTTAATTTTTTTTTTTCAATTATTTTACTAGCTTTAGAGTGCGGCTTCGCCCGCGTCAATTTCCCACTGAAACAGTGTTTTTTTTCCCGGGATGAAAGGTACCCTATTTCCTTCTCAGTACTTCGTACTATGTGTATGCGAAATTGCAGGAAGATTCAGGTTCAGTAGATAAAGCGTGAAAAGGGTAACAAACAAATAAAGAAATAAACTCACTTTTGCATTTAAAATATTACTTATGATTAGGAAGGATATGATAGGTCTGACGCACAATACGCACTTCGCAAAACGTACACTCGACAAAAAATGTACATGTATGTGGAAAATATTGCTATTTATTAGTAGGTTTTTCCCATAGACAGAAAAAAAAATCATTTTTTAATAGACATATAAACTTGATTGTCAAATGAAGCCCGAAATCGTTCATAAAAGTGTGTTCCAAATTCAATTTTTTTACAAATTCTATGGAACCAAAACACACCAAAAATGTCAAACTTGACGAAAAATTGGCTTCACAGAAGATTATTACCTGTTCTTCACCAACATAGGCAAAAACTTTATCTGACATCCCGCTTCCTCAGCTGTCTTTCCCTCTAAGTAAAATTTTTTTTTCTAGCTCTAAGGTTTTTCCTTTTCTCAAAAAGTGCTCATTTTGCGAAGAGAAAAGGATAGGATTTTTCTAAAATAGTAATAATGTTTTCCAGAATCAAGCGCATGGCGGGCATGAAAGAGACGCAGCTATCGGCGGAGATCGAGCTGCTGGAGACGGACACGAAGAAGAAGTGGACGCGCCCGCCCATCTCTATGGGCTTCGAGGTGCCTTTCGCTCCCTCGGGATTCAAGGTAGGCAGTAGAATTATAAAGTCAAAGTCAATTGTGTTTATTTCAATAGGCTTTAAAATAGGACTTTTAAATCGTCATATCATCATCAATATCAATACATAATAATAAAACTGTAACTGTCTGTACATAGAAGATATTTAAGAAAAAAAACTATGAGGGGTCTTCAAAGGGCCAATAGAAGCCAAAACCATTTTTTTTCTCTTTCTGTCTGTATGTTTGTACGCGCATCACGCAAAAACTACGGGACCAAATTTGATGCAGTTTTCACTGTTCTATTGTTGACACGTAGACAAGTAGGTATAGAATTAGGGATTCGCTTCTGTACTCTTTTTTACCCCGTTAGAGGTGGAATTTCCAAAATTCATTTCTTAGTGCTCTTTTTCATTACAAAGAACCCGTCTGGACTTTGGACTGTGTTTCCATTGTATTTAAAGACTAAATTTCCATTAGCAAATAAATTATTGGTGTATATTACAGGTCCGCTACCTGAAAGTATTCGAGCCGAAGTTGAACTACTCGGATCATGACGTCATCAAATGGGTGCGGTACATCGGCCGCTCCGGGCTCTACGAGACACGATGCTAAGCCAGGATCCACTGTTTATTGTAAGGATTGCTACTCTCTATTTCTATTAGGCTTCTATTTTGACTGAACTACAGAGCGATGACGTCATCAAATGTGACCAATCTTTCGCATATGGTAGGATGATTTTTAAATATCATGTAAATTGTATTTTATACTTAAAACACAATTTACATGATATTTTAGGCGTTTGATATTTTTTTTATTTTCTTACTTTAGGCGTCTAAAAAATAATGGTATTGACCGCCGCGCCGAGTCATATCTGACGCAACGCATATCCCTCGCGATACAGCGGGGGAATGCAGCAAGCGTTATGGGCACCTTTGCGTCAGGTACGATTCGGGGTGGCCTTTTTGACTAAGTTTGTATGACTGTAATAATTTGACTGTGTATTCTATGATATAGTAAGATCTATACATTTAATAATAGATAAATAAAATGTTTTATATCTTTTATACTTTATTTTATTTAAACTTTACACATATTGAATATAGCATAACTGTTTATTTCTTATTGTTATAGGATGCTGCCGATTGTTTGGAATACCGTGAAATGGCACTAGTTAAAGGCATGTTACATAAAATAGATGTATATATTATTATGTATAATGTATAATTTCACTTATACAAACTACGGGATGCGAGGTTTACTCTCAGATATTTTATTTTTCTAATTTTATTTCAAGTCGAACTCTGGTAGTTTATTTTATTATGTGCAAATGTGTTTGACTCTCTAAAAATATACAAAAATATTAAAATATTTTCCGTTTTAGAAGCATGCGGAAAAATAAATAGTGATTTGGAATAATTTACTTCCCTCGTTGATATTGATATTTAATTCATGTTGTCATTAATCGAACGCGATAGCAATATTTACGAGTCGTGTGGGCGATGAAGAGAAAACGGCTCAGAATATTTTTTATTTTTCCGCCTGACTTAGAAACGTGGTACCTATATCATAAAATATATTTTGGTTTTCTGTAAAATTGATTTGAAGTGTAATTTATAATGTTATCAATAAAAATCAATTAGAGATGTTATAAAACACATTATGCTCGAAATAATTATAATGAAATACAAACAGTTTATTGATATTGTGGTATAAAGTTTGTATAAGCATCGAATCTCAAAATCTATATATTAATTGTATATTTTGGTTTGATGCTCGCGTAAGGACATGTTCCTAAATAAAGTATGATTATAAATACTTAATATATCGTAAACACATTATTTAAATACCCTGTATTTTTTATTTTAGATGTAAATTTTTTTCATGTTTTTTTTTCAGATATATATGCAAAATAACGAAACATTTTCAAATCAATAGGGTTCGGTTAACTGTATTTTATATTATGTATTTTAACACGATTTTTTTCAATGAACTGGTAGGCTTGCGAAGACATATAAAGTCATTTAGCCAATTTTGGTGCACTCAATATTTTATCTTCATAAGGCCTATTATTACATTAATTGATCTAATATTTTAATTTGTCGTATAAAAACGAGAGGTTAAAATAAAAGATTTAAAATAAATATACATTCAAATAAGTCATACGGAAATAGTATTCAGCGTCGTTTAACTCAATAAATTTGTAATATTTTTTTTAATAACAATTGATTTATTCTCATTGTTTATTATAATTAGTTTGTAAGATTTATATAATAGTGTAAATTTTTATGTTCGCCATGGGACGAAAATCCTAGTTCTGTAGTGATATGTCAAAAATGGGGTCTTTGTATAGGAGAACACGCGGGTCTGACGCAGAATGTGCACTTCGCAAAACGTACGTATACTCGATAAAAATGTGCATTTCATATTTGGTGAACTTCGTAGAATGAGTACTTTGCAGAATGAGCGCTTTTTAAGAAAATCGCTATCTTATAAAAAGACTGGAAGAAAAGGAAAACCTACTAAAAAGCAATATTTTTCTCGTTTGGTTGAAAAACGTTGCAAAAACGAAATATATTACTATTCAGTAGGTGCTCATTCTGCGAAGTGCCCATTCTGCGAAGTGCACATTCTACGAAATGCTCATTCTGCAAAATGCCCATTCTACGAAGTGCCCATTCTGCGAAGTGCCCATTCTTCGAAGTGCCCATTCTGTGAAGTGCACATTCTACGTAGTGGCCATTCTGCGAAGTGAACATTCTACGAAGTGCCCATTCTGCGAAGCGCACATTCTACGAAGTGCCCATTCTGCGAAGTGCACATACGAAATGCTCATTCTGCGAAATGCCCATTTTACGAAGTGGCCATTCTGCGAAGTGCACATTCTACGAAGTGCCCATTCTGCGAAGTGCCCATTCGGCGAAGTGCTCATTCTGCGAAGTGCACCAAATGCGAAATGCACATTTTTGTCGAATGTACGTATTGCGAAGTGCACATGCGTCAGAGCCGAACACGCGGGGCGTGATTCCAGCAGTTAGTAGAATATAAATCCGCTTGTGTCAGATTGATTACTGTATTCCCCCTGTTTCGCTTTTTATTCTTGTAATTAATGATGTTTTAAAAATAAAGAGACGCTTCGTATAAAAATTAAGATTTTTGCTTGCGATGTTGACGCTACCATGAGTTCAGTGTTTTACACCGACAAACGTAAAATTCAAGGGTTTCACGATTCTTAGCTCCGTCTACCCCGTTAGGGACATAGACGTGATATCGTGACGTGACGTGATCTCTATACGCAAATTTTAATTTATCTTAAATTCATCGTCTTCATAAATACATTTATTTCATCTACATATGCCAATAGTTTCAAGTTGTTTTAGTATGAATCATATCTATCGTATTATCGTTATATAATGCGTGTAACGACTTATTTGATAATATAAGAAGATACATCGCACCGTCTTGTAGATAAATAATACCTTTTTTTTATTTATTGGTCGAAAAATTGCAAAAATTGAAAGTTAGTATGGTGGTACTGAACAAGATTTATAAAATCCGACCAAATTGCAATGGCTCCTAATCGTAACCATTCCTATAGAATTTTAGACCCTTTTATGTATGTAGATTAATGAAATTGGATAGTATTTACAATATCACTATACGAAGTTAATAATGTTAGTAACTTGGTATTGCTTATGAAGAGTTCTGACGGGGAGCATTCGTTGTTTTAAAATTCTGCTGATTAAATAGTGAAATTATTGCAAGTAATTTAAATTTATTTGTATTTTTTATTACAATGTCTCTATTAGCTATTATAAAAATCTAAAAAAGAAAACTGGTATCTGTCTATAAGTATACCTTACCTTTAATTTATAAACAGTTTAAAATTAGTTAAAATTATATAAAGATTACGTGACAGGGATTTTAATCGACGTTGAAATTCAATTTTTATGTGCTTGATGAAATCATTTTGCGCGATTCGTCCTACAACGCCATTACTCTTGAAGAGGAAGAAAAAATTAATTATACTAATCATGACAATTTTTAAAGCGAATGCTTTTGGTCAGTACGCTTCTTTTATTTGTTTTGCGTTTGATTGGATCATACCGGTAATATGAGAATGTATTTATAAGTGCATGATGTTATAACTAGCTTATATTGTATCGTGTTACAAATAATGTACAATAAATTATAAAAAAATCTGATTGTTTAATTTTTATTAGAATTTTCCTCCCCGTTACGTAGTACTAATATTAATTCTGTGTCCCCGTTCAGTCAGTGTATTTTTTTAAAGTGAAACATCCATTGGCGGTGTGTCTGTACCATGGAAGTAATAAGTACCTTGTTGTACAAAGTACTTACTACTTCCATGGTCTGTACCTAGCGATTGACATTGTTCTATATATTAATAAATAAGTTACGTAAGAAAGTTCACTTAAATTTTGCTCTTATTGACCATATACATAGGGGCGAAAATAGACTGGCAATGATACTTGCTTTGACCGATCAAAGTTTTGCTTAGGACACTTTTTGAGAGGGACAGGCCGTCTATTTGTTTATGATAGGTACGTTAAAAATTACGGCGATGGTGTTGTAAATATCTGGTTTATTCCATGTTAAAGTATATATAATCAAGCAAGTGTCATTCTATTTTCGCCCCTATGTATAAGCTTAATAAGAGCTAAATTTAAGTAAACTTTCTTACGTTTTGTTAACAAATGAGTAAGGAATATGTTTAGCAGTGGTTTATTTATTTATTTAGACTGATCTGATAAAGAACTATGGTATAAAGTCTAGTTTGGTTATATTTTTTACGAATTTTAGAAATACATCGCTGAGCACAACATTTCTTTTCGAACTTTCTTGTAATGTTATAGATTTTATTGAATAAAAGTACATAAATAGTGAGACCTATCATAGAACTAACGGCTGACACCAGTTTTATATTTCTACAACGCGTAATAAAAAAGTACATCGCTGGCTGACGACGACAGTTCGGGGCGAAAATCTTAAAAAAAAAAGCGGAACAAATGACGAGTTACATTTTTTTCTATAGAACTAACATTCTAACTTATTTATTAATACATAGAACAATGTCAATCGCTAGGTACAGTCACGTGGTCACACCCATTGGCGTGGTTTGGCAGTTAAATAGACTCGAGTGCCGTGACGGAAAATGGCATGATGCGTCGTGCCACGATGCTCATTTGTTTAAAATCTAGTAGGTTCCACATTGCTTGATACGCCCCGTTTAGTATGGAAGCGAAACCGAAGATTACGCAGTACTAATTTATATGACCTGGGTTTTACGAAAAACCTTGTTTGATTTAAATTTTTATGTAATTTTTTTTCGACAAAAAAAACTGAAATCCCGAATATCCGTAGATTGCGACTAAAGCTCGAGATTTACGGACAAATCCGTTGTTCTGGCATAACAATAACACACACTGGGCGAACGAACGAACGAAAGTAATTTCTTATCAATACATATAATAAGGGGGTGTCGTAAGAGGCGACTAAGGGATTTAAAACACCGGAGGATGGGCAGCAGAATCTTTCCGTGTACTATGCCATCACACTGCAATCACCAACCCGCCTGCCAAGCGTGGCGATTACGGCAAAACCCTCCAAGGATGAAATCCTTGGGGGAGGCCTTTGTCCAACAGTGGACGTCTTTCGGCTGAGAGAGAGAGAGAGAGAGATACATATAATAAAACAGTAAAAATATTTTGTCTGTACATTTAGTATTTTTGACTGAAATGAATAGAGGGACACTTAAAAAGAATAATAGAACGCAAAAAATTTTTTTTGGAATTTCTTGTCTGTCTGTCTGTTTGTATGTATGATCACGCTAATCTCCGAAAGTACTGAACCGATTTGAATGAAACTTTTTTTGTTGTATAGCTATTAAGCCTGGGCAACATTTAGGCTATAATTTATTTTGAAAACTGGAACACCTGATGAAGAACCTTAACAGAACAGCTAAACTATAAGAAATATGGAAATGGTGCCTTAACAAAAGTCGTTCAACCTGATGAGCATTTTCTGATGACGTATAAAAATTGAAGATCTGGAACACCTGATGAATAACTCCAAGAGACCAGCTACACTATAACATATATGGAAATGGCGCCTTAGTAAAAGTCGTTCAACCTGATGAGCATTTTCTGCTCACGTATAAAAATTGAAGATCTGGAACATCTGATGAAAAACTCCAAGAGAGATTTTTCATCTAAGCGAAACTCACTCACGCGTGCGAAGCCGCGGGCGACAGCTAGTACAAAATATTTTCTATCTCCTTGTGAGAAGAGATACTCAAAAATTCTCTTACACGTCACATTCGTTCTTTTCGAATCTTCACTATTATCGACTACTAAAGTAATCCATTGTAAAAAAGAAACCATAGCGAGTTTCAATATCGTTCAGCGCCATCTAGTGATATTTGTAAAACTGCAGGCTATATGTATATTTTACTAACTGAATTAATTTGAAAGATACTTTTTTTGACAAAGAAATGCCTACCTACGGCAAACGCGGGAGCCGATCATAGGTGTATTAGAACTAAACCCACGTCTCAGAAATAATTTAAGTACCTACTACGTACAAAAAGGAAGCTCTCTGCCCCTCCCGCAATATGTTACCCCCTGCATTTCTCTCCCGTTCGTTTGCGGTGCGGATTGGGTGGGACGCTATGACCACCTATGACTATGAAAATGCACACAGACTTGTTACTGATGTGTTCACGTAGGGTTGCCAGGCGTCCGGATAAAGCCGGACATAGGTAGGCTTTTTGATTGCGCGTCCGGCCAAAATAAACGGTGTCCGGCCTGTCCGGCTTTTGTTAGGCTTTTTACATTTCGCAAACGAGCGAGCGCCGAGCGTGGCCGAGCGCAGGCGACGAGAGTCGAACGACGTCCGCCCCCCTGTGCTCTGTCGGTATTACCAAAAAAGCTTGATTTTACATACAATTTTTTTGCCGTACCTATTAATACTAAGAAAAAAATCCTCAATAATGTAGGGTGTCTGGCCTTTCTACCCAAATGTCCGGCCAAACTGGCTGGTCTGTCCGGCTATTAGGTTTGGCGACCTGGCAACCCTATGTTCACGGATGTACAGTTTAATTTGTAGTAGTAGTAGGTATATATGATGCCCCGTTTCTATGAAGTGCCCTCCCTTTGCTTTTGTTAAAGTCATTGTTATTTGCCTACGAAAACGGTATATACTAAACGCAAAGACTTGCGGCAGACGGAGCAATAAAACGAGCTAATGAGACAGCGCATATCGTTCTCTCTCGCACTTAAACGGTTTATGGGTGACGTCACTAGGACGTAGAGATGCTCGTTGTTTGGTTGCGTATGTTAATCGATAATAATGGGTTTTAAGTAGGGTATTTTAAAAAGTAATATTATAAAATAGTACTAGCTGTTGCCCGCGGCTTCGCCTGCGTGAGTTTCGCTTAGATGAAAAATCTTTTTGTGTTCCAACTGTAGTAACCTAAACTTTAGTACCTACTCAAAATTTCAGCCATTTGGTTATCCCTTGTCCCGCGGGAATAATAAGTATTCGTAGTACAGTCGCGGTATTAAAATGAATCAAAAGTGATATTTCATTCAATAAACGATCTTCGTCTGCTCGTTATCTACAATTTCCCGTGTACCACCACAACCACCCCGACTCCCTCTTTGTCCTATCCCGTGTCCTGTTTATTTATACCTACGTCAGTGGAAAATGCTCGTCAGGTTGAACGACTTTTGCTAAGGCCCTATTTCCATTTATTAGCTAGTTTAGTAGCTGGTCTCTTGGAGTTCTTCATCAGATGTTCCATAATCTTCAATTTTCATATGTCAGCAGAAAATGCTCATCAGGTTGAACGACTTTTGCTAAGGCGCCATTTCCATATATGTAATTGTGTAGCTGGTCTCTTGGAATTCTTCATCAGATGATCCTGATCTTCGATTTTTATACGTCAATAGAAAATGCTCGTCAGATTGATAAACTTTTGCAAAGGTACCATTTCCATATTTCTTATAGTTTAGCTGTTCTGTTAAGGTTCTTCATCAGGTGTTCCAGTTTTCAAAATCAATTATCCTAACTAATATTATAAAAGCGAAAGTGAGTTTGTTTGTTTGTTTGTTTGTTGGTTTGTTTGTTTGTTTGTTTGTTTGTTACCTCTTCACGCTTCATGTACTGAACCAATCTTCCTGAAATTTTGCATACACATAGTTAGAAGTACGGAGAAGGACATAGGGTACCTTTCATCCCGGGAAAAAGCACTGATCCCGTGGGAAGAGAAATTCACGCGGGCGAAGCCGCGGGCAAAAGCTAGTAGCCTTTATGTTGCCCAGGCTTAACAGCTATACAACAAAAAAAGTTTCATTCAAATCCGTTCAGTCATTTTTGCGTGAAACGCGTACATACATACAGACAGACAAGAAATTCCAAAAAATGTTTTTTCTTTCTATTATTCTTTTTAAGTGTCCCTCTATCCATTTCCGTCAAAAATACTAAATGTACAGACAAAATATTTTTACTGTTTTATTATATGTATAGATTGTGTAAAATCCCGTCACGTATACATAGCGACCTTAAGTCTGGCCTTAGGTAAGATAAAAACTTAAATGACTTGTTTGTACACACTTGTGCAGCGATGACTCACGCGCATTGCAGTTTATCGACATTCCAGGAAATGCACGCGCACGTCCCAATGACAAATCTACCTATTAGCGCACTACACACCAAAGTCGCCGACCCGCCGACCTATGTCGGCAACTTTTTTTTTTGTTTGTGTTGCCGTTAAAATTCTACTTATTCATATAGGCCGCCGGGTTGTGTCGGCGGGTCGGCGGCTTTGGTGTGTAGTGCGCTATCATATAACTTAAAGGTGACTGACTGACTGACATAGTGATCTATCAACGCACAGCCCAAACCACTGGACGGATCGGGCTGAAATTTGGCATGCAGGTAGATGTTATGACGTAGGCTAAGATTAGCGCGAGCAAAGCCGCGGGCGCCAGCTAGTATGATTTATGCTACGAGCAACAAGGACTTCCGCGCGCGGTCCGTAAGGATTCCGTGTTGCTCTATGGATTTATGGCACCGTGTCTGCCGCGCGAGTCTGCGACTACTATAGTTATTCAAACGTGTCTATTTAGTTAGGTTTGTCCAGCGAAAATTACACTCTTGGGACTTAATATTTTTCGGGACTAGCCTTTGCCCGCGAGTTCGTTCGCGCCGAATTTCCTAAATGTTGTTAATTAGGTCAAAATGAAACCTGCCCATTAGCTACATAAGCCAATGGCTACATAAAAAAAAATCAACCCCCAAAAGCATAAAATCGGGGGTGAAGATTTTGTATGAGACTACTTTTTGCCGCTAATCGGAGCCGCGTGCAACAGATAGTATAAAAGCTAAATTTTAGCTGATTATAGATCAAATCATTTAACTATTTTTTAAAACTAATAAAAAAATCCTGTAAGTACAACTTAAGTAACGCAGTAAGTAGATTAAGTATAGTAAAGCTGAATTATTTTCATTTCAATATATTAAAAATAGAAATAATAATTATGTTTCTTTATTATCTTCAATAACCAAGTGACAGCCCTATAAGGTATGAATTTTGACATCCCTTAGGAAGCTTTCCGTTTGTATAGATTATTTTATCTGTGGTAGGATATTTGTAAATATTCATCAAGTTCTACCAAATAAGTTTATGGAAGAGCGAAGTGGCTAGGCAGTTAATTGAACGGATAATTTAACCAAATAGTTGCGATGTTCGCACAATGACATTTTTTTTATAAATCTATATTATTTCCTTATTTTCAAAATGAAGCGAGTTCGGAATTAGTTTCGGATTAGTTTATTCATTTATTCTATTTGATCTTTTACATTACATTACACTATCTTATTATATTATCATCACTATTAAATAAATACGTAGAACATTTTCCTTAATAAGTAGTCTCTATCCAATCCATCTAAAATGAATAAATTTCTCTAACTCCATATAATAGAGAAGAGACGTTCAAAAATTCTCTTTATTCTTACAGAATTGAAATTTACATTAAGACCACAGAATTAATATAAGTACTACGTAAGGACAGTGAATGGGTGTATTTCATTGTGAAAAAGAAACCATAGCGAGTTTTAACATCGTTCAGCGCCATCTAACGATAGTTTAAAGAGTCTCTGTTACTTGAAAAATAAAATTATTATTCCAATTGTTACAAAACAAAACAAATTTTTCAGTATAAGCAAACATAACAATGTATTGCAAGTTGCCACCGAGAATTTCTTCCTTAGATAATTTCCGACAACTCTCATGAATTTATCGGATTTTTAAGAAAATTTTCCATTCTAGAGAATATTTCCAAAAAAAATCCAAGAGACTTTCCGCTGTTTCTTTAAAAATTTCGGGAACGGCACATCACTAAACATAACACAATCTTTTCTTATTAAAAAGTAAATAATTGTTTATGTCTCTTTGTTTGAACGCGCTTATCTCTAGAATTCGGGTCTGAAGCATTTCTTCTGATATTCGTACCTACTGAAATCTTTTGCCCGTGACTTCGTCCGCGCTGAATTAAAGTCTTGTTAGTATCGTAGGTCAAGATGAAACCTGCGTGAATATAGGCTTCATAAAAAAATAAGCCCCAGAGAGGAAATATTTTTTGCCGCGAAAGCTAACAAAGAGTTAAGAAAGCTTCTTTAATCTTCGTTTTTTCTTACTTGTTCTATTATGTAAACAATCTTCACAGTACTTTTTGTCGAATTATGTTAAAATAACTCAAATATTCGTTTAAACCTAAACATTATAAGGTAAAAAATTTATTAACTACGAAAGTAATTTCCTAAATAAGTAGTCTATTTTAATTTATATTGTAGTAAAATCAGAAAAAGACATGGTGAGATAATTAACATAATAAGACAAGTAGGGAAAAACGGATTTTAGTAGAGCTAGGCAAAATAAGCCAAACTTTTAGATCAAATAAATGGTTTTCTACTTCGATCAACAATAGTACTATTGTTGATCGAAGGTTTTCTAGGAAGTAGTGAATATTATGGAGCTCTACCAAATAAGTACCTACCTATATCTTTTTATTTTATTTAGTAACAACACATAACAAATTTTTAACAAACAATTTTTAATTTAATTTATTTATATTTGCTATTTTATTATTTTATTGCGTACTCTATTCAATAATAACTTTTAATTTCAATTATTAATAACGTTTTAACTATTTAATTATTTTGATATTGTATATTTCAACACAAATTTGTTTTGTACCGAATAAATGAATTGAATTTGAATTGAATTACAAAATTAAATAGGTAGGTATAATCAACTGTCAACCGCCGTATGTTTTAAAAGACACTTCTTGCCACGTACGACCAAACTGTGGAACCAACTTCCTGCGGCGGTGTTCCCGAACCGATACGACATTGGAACCTTCAAAAAACGAGTCTACATCTTCTTGAAAGGCCGGCAACACTCTTGTGATACCCCTGGTGTTGCAGTAGTCCATGGGCAGCGGTGATCGCGCTTACCATCAGGTAAATCGCTTGCTCGTTTGACGCCCGATGTTATAAAAAATAAAACTTTGCATTGAAGAAGTGACATACCTGTGTAAATTGTAGTGAATAGGTATGGTAGTTTTAAATTTTAAATAAGAAATAATTAAATCCCAAAAACGGTTTATGAGAAAAAGAATTAGTTGCCCCGGCTTCGTCCGCGGCGAAAATGTATGTCATACTTTAGATTGAATCATTTTAATAGAAAATTCGAGTTTCCCATTTATTCCCATCGCAAGCCATGGCTATGAAATGAAATGATTGAACCAACCTACCTAAACTCCATTTATTCTTACCAGTCCTATCATGTAAACAATCTTCACAGTACTTTTTTGAATTTTTTTGAAAATAAATCAAATATTAGTTCAAACCTAAACATTCTAAAGTAAAACATTTATTAACCACGAAAGTAATTTCCTAAAAAGTCTATTTTAATTTATATTGTTGTAAAATCATAATAAGACATGGTAAGATTGTTTACATGATAAGACTGGTAAGAATAAATGCAGTTTTGTTTAGTTAGTCTAAACTCTAATAATAGAGAATAGACGTTCAAAAATTTCTAAATCGAAAACACAACCGGGCTGTCTAGAAAAGTATAGACGAACCGGTAGCTCGTAACAATATAATTATATGATAGGCCAAAAGAATGGGTGTATTATGTTGAAAAAGACACCATAGCGGGTTTTAATACCGTATAGCGCCATCTAGCGATAGTTTTACGAGACTGTTAGTTGAAAATTGTATTTTCACTTCTCATGCTCTGAAAGTGCTTATTTGTGCAGGATATAGGCTGCACAAAATCGAATTTTGTGCACAAGGGCATTAACGTATCTACTCATAAATGTATCTATATTAAGGCAAAGAAAATGAGCCATACAGCCAAACACGATAAAAAGTTCATTGTTATTTTATAATATTTACTTTTAATTTATTTGCCTTATGTGTTTTTTAAGACATACAAGATATTAAAATTTAAATTCAAGTACGGTAGGTTATTTAATTAATTTAAGAAAAATATTATTACAAAATTAATTTAATAGTAGGCTGTATATAGGTCTGCAGCCCAAGCCTATCAATGTCGTAAGATTAAAAAAATAAAGCGGCGGGAAACAGCTCTTGTTTTTTCGTGCGTTTATTAATTTCTTCAATTTGATTTATTTCCTCGCAATCGAAGTGAAAAGCAGAGTTTATAGCTCGTCCACAAAACGATTTTTATCCTCGACATTAAGTCTCGGATAAAAATGTTCGTTTTGTGCACTTGTTGTAAAATCTACTATTATTTAAAACTATATTTCTACTATATAACACACTTACTTCTTATCTGCTTTGAATAAAACCTATAGATTTATATTTACAATCCCCTTTTATAATACATGGATCATATTTCTACACTTTATACACGGAAACACAATAGATCACAATAAACATGTAAAGCTACGCGCACAATCAACCATCACAACGACCCATCGCTGGTACAGTCTTCCACAGACTACTCAAGACTGAGGGGCTTCATGCTGCATCTTGACAGGGCATTCTTGATTCAAATCTTCAGTCAGCTAACATTACATATATAATTAATTTTTAACAGGAATTAAGTAGGTAAACTTCCTAAACATAAGGACCAAATTATATAGGAAAATTTAGTCAGTAGAATAGAAATTTGAATGACGGAGTAGAAATATAATCAAGTTTAGCTAGTCTAAACTCTATAAACTCCATTTGTTTGTAATATAATTGCGTGAAACGAAACGCAGGCGTTTCCTATTGTCGCCACCAGGCGTTCGGGGTTCTCACATTGCTCGTGAAAGGCGTCGGTCGACCGCCTTTGTCCTGTGATATATCGGTTTGATTTTAATACGCGGAGAGGTCCCGCGTCCTGTTTGTCTAAAACCACGTTGATTGTTGGTTAGTCTGAGTTATAATTGTGAGCTTCCTTTTGTTAAATAACTATTGAACGTTTGTGTTTGTGAAAAAACCTGTTATTGTGACTTTTTCTTGTGAGATGCGAAACGTGGCTGCCTGGGGCCGCCGAATCCCGTCGCCGAGTGGAACTGCTGGAAGAAACCTACGTATTTATTCTGGGGAAGAGATCTCGGGGTAGTTTGGGTGATTAGGGACCAACCACCACCTCCTCCGAAGACACCCCAACTTGGATTAAGAAGTCAACTTGGTGAGTAGCATAATAAATTTAGTTAGTTAGTTATTAGTACATAGGGCCCGTAGCTCCCTATATAAGTTACGGTGGTAGCAGTCTGCGTATAGCTTAAGTTAGGTTCTAGTCGGACAAGCGTGGTGCCGCGTGGAGATTTTTTCCCGGTACTTATTTTTACCGGTGGTTTTTTCCCGGTAAAGTTCCGGTACAGAATTCTTCCCGCCACTTCGTTTGTCCGGATTCTCTGCGCACATTTTCTGGTAGCAGAGCGTAGTTTATCTACCCTCTATTTGTTCGTTTGTAAAAAATAATTAATTGTTTGTAAAAATTATTAGATTTTTCTTAGTTTGTTTGTATAAGAATATTTGTAACCTTTTTTGTATTTGTTTGCGGTTTGTACCGTGCGTTCCGGGTTTGTGCCATTCTCATACCTACCGCGGTTCTTCGTGTAGTTGTTTGATTTTGTTGTTTTTTATTTACCTTTTGTTATTTTTTTTGTTTGTGACTTGACGCGATGGCGAAGGTCTCCAATGCTAGGGCGACACTCGCCAACGAATTGAGATGGTTTGTGACGGCCGGAGGACTCCTGTCCCGGAAGGACAGGGAGGGCGCCATACTGCTAAGAGCGGATCACCTCCACTCACGATTGATTAGCGCGGAAGCGGCCATGGCGGTGCTTACCGAAGCCGAACTTGCCGCGGAGGTCTACGCAGGTCACATGGCGGACATGGACCAGATCCTGAGTCTGCACGATGATATCGCGGAGGCGGCGGCCGCAATAAGGGCGAGACAGGCTGGCGTTCCAGCCCCTCGCACACCTGTTAGACAGGAAGGACCAGCGGTTACTGGTCGGCTCCCCACCCTTCAGCTGTCCCACTTTGGGGGTAGGATGGAGGAGTGGGTAGCATATAAAAATATGTTTGAGTCCCTGGTCGTAGCACGACAGGATTTGTCGAAGGCCCAGAAGATGGCCTACCTCCTCTCCACTCTGGAGGATGAAGCGCGGTCGCTCATCCAGCACCTCCGGGTGGAGGACGACCAGTACGATACGGCTTGGGAGTTATTGAACTCCCGCTACCAAAATTTACGTTTGTTAGCGGATGCGCACGCCGCACAGTTGATGGCCCTGCCCAAGGTGGCCAACAGGGCACAGTTGCGCCTGCAGTTGCTCACGCCCGTTACAGTGGCCTGTAACGCGCTCCGCACACTGGGGCTGCCGGTGGACCAATGGTCTTTTTTGTTGGTGCACATTGTATTGGGCAAATTGCCCAATGACATCCGCTCGCGGTTTGAGCGCGAAAATGCGGAGCGGGATAGCACCACCCTACCAACATTCACTGACTTGGTGAAGTTTTTGGAGTTTGAGGCACGGGCTGCTGAGAATACCATGACGGACTCAGCGCCATCCAGAGCGCCTGAACGTAGGCCCTTGGAACCCTCATGGAGAGGTAAGCCCCAACAGGGACGGCAACCGCCACCGCGTGGAGCTGGTGTGCGGGTTGCACACACGGCAGCAGTCGCGGGGGACGCGGACTGCCTGCAATGTGGCCGGATGGGCCACAGCCTGCTGCAATGCAGGGACTGGCAGAGACTGCCAGTACAAGATCGGCGCCGCATGGCAAGGCGGCATGAACTTTGCTTCTACTGTTTGGGCAGTCACTATGCACGTGACTGTCCCAGGGCCATACCATGCAGTGCATGCCGTGGGCGGCACCACGTGATGCTCTGCATGAACCGGAACGGGGATGGCCCCCGGTTGTTGAGGCAGGGGTCCCCTATGGGCGGGGGCGCTCCTGCGCGAAGCCCTCCACCTTTGGAAGAAGGACGCGGCTTCGCTCGTCGCACCCCCCCTCGGGAGGGGGGTCGCGTACCTGCGCGGGTCTTGGCGGACCGGGACCACGCGCCTCAAGCTCATGGCCAGTATGTGGCTGGCCAGGCCCCGGATAGGGCCCCCATGGGCGGGGGCCCTAGATCGGACGTGAGAGTGGGGACACCCCCCTCCACGCGGGTTACCAATACCCAACACATGCAGCCGCAGCGGTTTTCTCCGCCGCTGCACGAGTACCCACGGCTGGAGTACCACCCGCCGTACCATATGTATGGCCGGGCCGCGGGTTATGCCCCCTCAGATGGGGATGTGCACTCGCCCGCCATATTATCCGGGTCAGTGGCGCGCCCCTGGTTTGGAGAGAGTGGGGAGCCCGTAACTAGCTTGCTCCCTTGCTGGGACAGAGCCGCGGACGGTTCTGCTCCCTACCGCGGTGGTCCGCGTATGGGGTCGTGGGGGAGAAGCCATTAATTTGAGAGCTCTGTTGGACTCAGGGGCTCAAAGCAGTTTGGTTACCACTCGAGTGGCACACCAGTTAGGTTTAGTCGTGGAAGACTCGCCTGTGCCACTTCTTGGAGTTGGTGGCATACAAGTGAAGTGTCTGACGGGCCAGACACTTGTCACCTTTTCTTCGCTGAAGTCCTCCACAATGAGGATCACGACTTCGGCTATGGTAATGGATACCATTGCGGGTTGGCACCCCTCGACAGACATACCGCCGGGTGTGTTGTCTTTGGTTTCGGGTCTGGATTTGGCCGACCCCTTTGTCTTTCATCCCGGCCCAGTGGACTTGCTCCTGGGCTCGGACGTATTGGGTTGGATTTTGTTGGGTACCCAGAAAGCTCTGGGTTCGTCTTCACTGATGGCAGTGTCTACTATCTTTGGTTTCGCCCTGATGGGCCCTGTGTTTGATAATAGCACCGTGGAGGAGCCACCGGTCGTCGCATCTGCGTCCTTGGCCAAGACCATGCAAAGGTTTTGGGAGGTGGAGGAGCCACCTATGAGTTCCAGGATGGATCCGGAACACGCTGAGTGCGAAGCCCTTTTTCGATCGACCACGGAGAGGTTGCCCTCCGGTCGGTTTGTAACTAGGTTACCTTTTGTTGCCTCTCGTCCTAGCCTAGGGCAAAGTAGGGTGCTTACGGAGAAACGACTGCTGTCCATGGAGCGACGTATGCAGCGTGACCACGTACTTCGCGATAAATATATTGAATTTATGCGCGAGTACGAGGATTTGGGTCACATGTCTCCGGCTCGAGTTGATTGGAGCTCAACTGAGCATTATTTTTTGCCCCACCACGCGGTGGTGAAGGCCTCAACGGGCAAGTTGCGGACTGTCTTTGATGGGTCCGCACCCACTTCGAACGGAGTTTCGTTGAATCTATGTTTGCATTCAGGTCCCAAATTGCATAGGGACATAATTGACATCATCTTGAACTTTAGAAGACATCAAGTGGTTTTTGGCGCGGACATCCGGATGATGTTCCGCCAGACAGTCATACATCCTGAGGACAGGCGATTCCAGTTGATACTCTGGCGTGAGCGCCCTGAGGATCCTGTGACGGTGTATGAACTCAACACAAACACGTATGGTTTGAAATCTAGTCCCTATATCGCCATCAGATCATTGCTTGAATTGGCAGAGCGGGAACGGATCCGCTTTCCCCGTGGGGCTTCCGTGCTGTCACGTGACTTGTATGTCGATGACGTCTGCACCGGAGCCCAAAGTATTGAGGAGGCCCTCCTACTGCGGGATGAATTGATTGAAATATTGAAAACAGGTGGCTACGAGCTACGTAAGTGGTTGTCCAATGAGCCTAGAGTTCTAGAAGGGATCCCGGAGGACCACCAACAGAACCCTCACCTGTTTGAGGATGTGGATGATCCCAACAGGATAGCGGTGCTGGGCATGCAGTACCTGCCGCTAACCGATATTTTTACATTCCAAGTGGACTTGGAAATACCAAAGGTCTGGACTAAGAGAACGGTGTTGTCAGTAATAGCTCGTATGTTTGATCCAAGCGGTTGGATCAGTCCAGTAATATTCTCTGCGAAGTGTCTTCTTCAGAGACTTTGGACTTTGGGCGTCTCGTGGGACGAGCCGCTGTTTGGTCCTCCATTGGATGATTGGCTCGAGTTGTTTTCATCGATTAAGGAAGTCAATCGGATTGCCTTGCCTCGTCGAATATTGCCCCCCGGGAAATATCGAGCCAGCCTGCATGGCTTTTGTGACGCGTCGGAGCGAGGCTACGCCGCGTCAGTCTATATGCGGACAGTTGACGCCGATGGCCGGGTCAATGTCTCGCTTTTGTTAGGGAAGAGCAAGGTCGCCCCCATCAGGACTAGGCTGACTATTCCCAAGCTTGAGTTGAGTGGAGCTCACCTTCTCTCTAAATTGTTGCATCACGTTGCATGTGAGCTGGCGGCCACGGTCGAGATACGGGACATCTTCGCCTGGTCGGATAGCCAGGTCGCGCTTGCATGGTTGCGCGCGGCCCCACATACCTTGGAGGTTTTTGTGGGAAATCGGGTTTCCCAAATCCAGAATATCGGAATTGATATAACATGGAGACATGTGCCGGGAGAGCTTAACCCAGCGGACTGTGCTTCCCGAGGTTGTACGGCACCAGAATTGGTGTCACACCCGCTCTGGTGGGGCCCAGAGTGGCTGATGGGATCAGAAACTTCTTGGCCTGTCTGTCAGACAGATGTTACTTCTTTGAGTTTGACTGGGCTCCGTGTACATGCTGTAGTCGCTGAGACGACGTCGGAGCCGGATTGGCTACTTGCTCGGTATAGCAGCTTGGATAAGCTTCTGGGTGTTACCAGTTGGATTAAGCGTTTCATACATAATTGTAGAAACCCACAGGCAAAGCGGTTGGAGCCGATTGCAGGTGCAGAAGAGCGCCGGAGCGCATTGTTGCATTGGGTCCGTGTCGTGCAGACCGGACGGTTTGAGTCAGAGCTTCGTATTTTGCGCGACGGACGCGCTAAGTTGAAGGGCGCGGTCGCTCGTTTGAACCCGTACATCGACTCGGATGGGCTTCTTCGGGTTGGAGGCAGGCTCCGGAAGGCGGATCTTCCATATGAGACTCGCCATCCTCTGTTGTTGCCCAAGGGCGGACCCTTGGTGCAGCTTTTGGTGTCTGATCGACACATTCGTAACGCCCATGCTGGGTGCAATGCTTTGTTGGCTATTTTGCAACGCGAGTTTTGGATTTTGTCGGCCCGAAGAGCAATCCGTAGTGTTCTGTTTCGATGTATTGCATGTTATAGGTTGAAGGCATCCACGATGCAACCACAGATGGGTGATTTGCCCGCTGATCGAATCCGACCTTCGAGACCGTTTGACGGCGTTGGAACCGATTTTGCCGGTCCCTTTTCGATCAAGGCTTCTCCCTTTCGTAATGCCCGTATTGTGAAGGGCTATTTGTGTGTATTTGTTTGTTTGGCCACCAAGGCTGTCCATTTGGAGGTGGTATCGGCTCTGACTACGGAGGCCTTCGTCGCCGCGTTGGATCGCTTTGTTTCGCGTCGAGGTCTACCTTCCCTTATTAGGTCTGATAATGGCACGAACTATAAGGGAACTGTAAATTATCTTAAGGATGTTTCTGTGTTTATTGATAAAAATTGTACTAGTTTAAGTCAAATTGCTGCCCAAAGGGGAATAACCTGGAAGTTTAGTCCCCCAAGTTGCCCCCATTGGGGAGGGATTTTTGAAGCGGCTGTGAAATCCGCAAAGACCCACCTCCGCCGCATTATCGGAGAAACGGCTCTAACTTTTGAAGAGCTGGCCACAGTGTTTTGTAAAGTTGAGGCGGTCCTCAACTCTCGTCCTCTCTGTCCGCTATCTCCAGATCCAAATGACTTGGAAGCTCTCACCCCTGGTCATTTTTTGGTGGGAGGGCCTTTGAATGCCCTGCCCGAATACCCGTGGAAGGACGAACGCGTATATCGGTTGTCGCGTTTTCAAATGTTGCAGCAAATGAGCCAGGACTTTTGGCGTCGCTGGTCGCTTGAATATTTGCATTTGCTGCAGCAAAGAGTGAAGCGGACAGACAGGACTGAGCCTCCCAGGGAGGGTGATTTAGTATTGTTAAAAGAGGCAAATTTGCCCTCATTGCTTTGGCGACGAGCTCGCATATTACGTTTGATTCTTGGCGGAGATGGCACTCCGCGTGTGGCTGAGGTGTTGGTCGACGGTTCGATTTTAAGGAGAGGTGTGACCTCTCTCGCCCGCCTTCCCGTAGAGTAAGCTAGCGGTCTGCTTCTCAGACCGGGACGGGGGGATGTTTGTAATATAATTGCGTGAAACGAAACGCAGGCGTTTCCTATTGTCGCCACCAGGCGTTCGGGGTTCTCACATTGCTCGTGAATGGCGTCGGTCGACCGCCTTTGTCCTGTGATATATCGGTTTGATTTTAATACGCGGAGAGGTCCCGCGTCCTGTTTGTCTAAAACCACGTTGATTGTTGGTTAGTCTGAGTTATGATTGTGAGCTTCCTTTTGTTAAATAACTATTGAACGTTTGTGTTTGTGCGAAAACCTGTTATTGTGACTTTTTCTTGTGAGATGCGAAACGTGGCTGCCTGGGGCCGCCGAATCCCGTCGCCGAGTGGAACTGCTGGAAGAAACCTACGTATTTATTCTGGGGAAGAGATCTCGGGGTAGTTTGGGTGATTAGGGACCAACCACCACCTCCTCCGAAGATACCCCAACTTGGATTAAGAAGTCAACTTGGTGAGTAGCATAATAAATTTAGTTAGTTAGTTATTAGTACATAGGGCCCGTAGCTCCCTATATAAGTTACGGTGGTAGCAGTCTGCGTATAGCTTAAGTTAGGTTCTAGTCGGACAAGCGTGGTGCCGCGTGGAGATTTTTTCCCGGTACTTATTTTTACCGGTGGTTTTTTCCCGGTAAAGTTCCGGTACAGAATTCTTCCCGCCACTTCGTTAGTCCGGATTCTCTGCGCACATATTCTTACCAGTCCTATCATGTAAACAATCTTACCATGTCTTTTAATGATTTTACAACAATATAAATTAAAATAGACTTTTTAGGAAATTACTTTCGTAGTTAATAAATGTTTTACTTCAGAATGTTTAGGTTTGAACTAATATTTGATTTATTTTCAACAAAATTCAACAAAAAGTACTGTGAAGATTGTTTACATGATCATAAATGGAGTTTAGGGAGAATAGACGTTAAAAAATTTGGACATTAGTCCTTACAAAATATTGGAAACAACGGCAATACTCGTACACGAATCCCATTGATTGAATGGATGTGTTTCATGATGTAGAAAGAATAGCGCCACCTACCGATAGTTTTACGACTCTGTTATTTGTTTTATTTATCATACATGTACGCAATGACGATTAAGAAAAAAGACAATTTTTTTTTATCTCAAAAATAACACAATCTTCACTTTATTTAATCATACTTTTAATATTACATGGCGTAACAGTATGACAACAGTTTATTTATTGAATGGTTGGTCAAGGGATGGGTGACCGAAAATGTATTATAAATAATAACAAAAAATACAGTACTTATTCTAAAACTTTACATAAACTAAGTGGGAGACTGGTGCCTAAGCTAGGCAAAGCCTGTGTTTCAGGTCACCAGGTCTCGACCCCAAGAAAAATTACAACAACGGTTGACATTTGAGATTAAAAATCTATGAACGAATGAATGAAAATGATTTTATTTAAATAGGCTAAAAAATATCACTTTTAAATCGTCATATTCTTGTTTTTTTAGTTCGTTGACGTCATAAAATCACTTAAAGCTAAGGTTACCACCGCCTCGAAAGCGCAAGTGGAGAAGAGGCGGCGCAACCAACTCCACTGCTGCATATTCTCCAAAGACGTCACTTTACAACATATGTCTTACAATTAAATAACTAAGTATTAGTTTCATATATCATCATCATCATCATCATCGTCAGCCTTCCATGACCCACTGCTGGGTATAAGCCTTCTTTTGTCTACGCCAACCCTTCCTATACCCGGCGTATATACAAACGCGGATGCAACACAGACAGTGGCTTGTCTGTAACGCAGCCGGGTCCGTACATATAAATTAGTACAAACACGGCTATACCACAGACATTTGGAAACTGTCTGCACTATGATCGGTACTGTGATCGGTTTTGAAAGACATTGTTTTAACAAAAACGGCTGAAATACAGAACAGCTCATTACCTACAAGCTAGTGTCTGTACTATGATCGCGTTCGGAACGGAAACGTCACACAAATGTGGCGGCTTTGCAGATACATATTCATTTTGTAATATCAGTTTAGTTTAGTATAGCGACAAGTCAATGCGTGCGGGTTAAAATTTTTACATAAAGGAGTGAAAAAATAATTGATAACGACATAATTTGAATATATTTTTCTTTAATTCATTTTTTTTAAACTAAAATTAAATATTGTATACTCCACACAGGGCACTCCGCCTTTGCGCTCATTTTTGTATTTAATTTTGTCTCTTTTGTATGTTCTTTTTGTAAATGGTGCAATAAAGTGTTGATCTATCTATCTATCTTATTAGCCCTTTGTGGAGTATACAATATTTAATTTTAACAGGCACAAGAAAATATTTTACCGCCAAAGTTTAATGTAAATTGCCAGCACTCGCTGCGAAAATTTTCAAAGTCAAAGTAAATTGTTTTTTTATTTAAATTGGCTTAAAAATAGCACTTTTAAATAGTCATATACTACTAAAATAGATAAGTTAGTTGACGTCAGAAAATTACTTAAAGTTAAGGTTATTACTACTGCCTCCAAATGTCTCTTCAATGAATTGGATAGTGATAATAGGTCAGCATCCCAGGGTGCAACGTTGGTTGTCAACATTCACCAAGAAATGAATGAACAGAATTCAAGAAACTGTATCGTGCCTGCTTTGAAACTTTATGTTGATTTAAAAATTATGCTCTTTTGAAAACAAGTCAAAATGTTGTCAGTAATTTTAACTTCACAGCCTGCACGAGTCTACATTGCAATGCAGAAACTCAGATATTATTTGAAACATTGGTCAGTGTTCAATTCGCCCTTGCCATATAGAAACAAATGCAGCTACTCTACAAACCGGTGCGTTGCTGCTGGGTTTAGAAAGACTTTAACTGCGTTAAGCTATTTGCAAGATGATGCAGCACAGACTATATGTGTCTGTGTTGAATCCGCCTTTTTCATTGAATTATAGAAACAAATGCGGCTGCACTACAGACCGCTGTGTTGCAGCTGGGTTTGGATCACGTTTGGATAGACTATAACTGCTTAAGGCATACGCAAGATAATGCAGCACAGACTATGGGTGTCTGTGTTGCATCCGCCTTTGAATTTACGCATCCCGGGCCATTGCAATCCAGTTCTTGCCAGCAACATTCTTTACATCGTCGACCCATCTTGCTGCCGGGTGTCCTACACTTCTTCTCCCATTTCTAGGGTACCACTCGGTTACAGCCTTACTCCACCTACCATCGTTCCTTCTAGCCAGGTGTCCCGCCCAGTTCCATTTAAGTGCAGCAACTCTGGAGACCACGTCGTGAACTTTCGTTCGACGTCGGATCTCCAGGTTGCAAACTCGGTCTTGAAGTTTGATGCCGAGCATGACTCGTTCCATGGCCCTTTGCGCGACAGCAATCTTATACATGGTTCCTTTTGTGAGAGTCCATGTCTCGGCACCATAGGTGATCGTGGGCAGGACACACTGGTTGAAGAGGCGGGTTTTTAGGCATTGAGCACCTCTCTGTTCTTAAAAATATCTGCTTATTTACTGAATGCAGCCCACCACAGCTGTATACGCCGATCAATCTCTTTCGATCTTAGTTTTTTGTCAAAGGATAAACAATGACCAAGGTAAGTATATTTATCGACCACCTCTATCCTCTCGCCATGAACTGTAATGCTCGTGTTCAAGAGGTCAGATATGCTCGACATAACCTTTGTCTTGGTCATGTTCATCCTAAGAGATGCGTCGTGGAGATCAGCTAACATTTTCTGGAGCTTTTCAGGCGTTTCGGCAAACAATATGAGGTCATCGGAAAATCGTAGGTGGGAAAGAAATACGCCGTTTATGTTAAGACCCTCGGAATCCCATTTTACGGTTTTAAGGATATCGTCTAGAGCGGCAGTAAATAGTTTGGGTGAGATGGTATCCCCTTGCCGCACCCCTCTCTTGATGGGTATGGGACCGGTATTACTATGCAGACGGACCTGCATTGTTGCCGAACTATAGATTTCCTTCAGCAGATCCACATAGCGTTATCCACATATAGTTTCATATATGTACCCTGACAATTGAATTTAATAAAACGAAGTAATTATAATGCTCAGACTTAGCAGGAATTTTAGCTGTTATAATGAAACTAGCTTTTGCCCGCGGCTTCGCCCGAGAATTTCCCACGGGAACAGTGCTTTTTCCCGGGATAAAAGGTACCCTATGTCCTTCTCCGTACTTCTAACTATGTGTATGCAAAGGACTTTGTTCAAAGTGTATGGGGGCTTGGCTTACTGTGGACAGTTCGTTCAATAAATAATAGTATTATCATTCATCATAATTAATGTCAAATAGATTTTCTGAATATATATTGGAGTATGAATATCTATAATTAAAATATACCATTTAGTAAGTATTTTTCGCGTTTCCGATACTCAAATCAAAGATGTCGGCCTTTACGTGTGTTCTGGGATGCCATTATCTAAAATAATATTACATTTAAGTAGTATATTGTTTATTCTTTGATGAAAGAATGGATTAATTAGGTATTTTTTTACCAAAATATATTAGTTTTATTTATTAAGTACACTCATATCACTTCATATTTATATTTTAGAATTAAGAATTATGTATTTATTTTAATTTTTACTTAAATAATTCAGTATTGGTAACACTCGATTCTTGGGCGCGGCTATATTTTGACGTTGACAGTTGTTGACAAGTATCCAAGTGTCAATGTCGACCGACGACAACCGGTCAACGTCAAAATGAAGCTACGCTGAAGAATCGAGTGTTACCAGGTAAAGAAATCGCAATATTGAATTATTTCAGTAAAAATTAAAGTAAATACATAATTCTTCGTTAAAAAATATAAATATGAAATGATATGAGTGTACTTAATAAATGAAACTAATATATTATGCTAAAAAATTACCTAATTAATCCGATCTTTTATCAAAGAATGAAAATATACTACTTAAATGTAATATTATTTTAGATAATGGCATCCCAGAACACACGTGAAGGCCGACATCTTTGATTTGAGTATCGGAAACGCAAAAAATACTTACTAAATGGTATATTTTAATTATAGATATTCATACTCCAATATATATACAGAAAATCTATTTGACATTAATTATGATGAATGATAATACTATTATTTATTGAACGAACTGTCCGCAGTAAGCCGGCGATGAACAATGTCTTTTCATGAAGATTGGTTCAGTAGATGAAGCGTGAAGAGGTAACAAACAAACAAATAAACAAACTCACTTTCGCATTTATTTTGACCACCTCCGTGGCCTAATGGTCATCACGCCGGACTGCCAAACCGGAGGTCCCGGGTTCGATCCCCGGTCAGGTCAAGATGGAAAATGATCTTTTTCAGATTGACCTGGGTCTTGGATGTTTATATATGTATTTGTTATAAAATATAGTATCGTTGAGCTAGCATCCCATAACACAAGTCTCGAACTTACTTTGGGGCTAACTCAATCTGTGTGATTTGTCTGTATATATATATATATAATATTAGTTAAAATTGGTTATAATTATAATAATAATGAAATTAATAAAATTCATATCTCAAAACTATCTGGACCGTAGAAAGTCTTACGTAACCTAAAAAAAATGTATACGAGTCATATTGCAGGGAAGAAGGCTGAACTCAATCGCTTAGCGCAATCCGAAAAACAAATCTAGCGGCGAAGCGGGCTTTTAAGATATAGGCAAAAACTGGGCATTAAAGAAATTGCCTGGGTTTTTGTTTATGCCTTCAATGGTTCCGTTATACAGTAAGTATTTTCACTCGATACAGTTAGGATAGTGTAATGTCGGTACTCTGATCGAGTTAATGAAACAACGGACTCCGAGATTATGAACGGGTTACACCTTATGTACTACCTTAAGATGACTAACTTACACGTGCCTGGGGTTATGGACCTTTCGGTACTCCTCTTATGTTATTGAGGTTAATAAACAATAGATTTAAGTTTCAATGATACTCAGGTTACACATGGTTTATAGATGAATAATATCATGTTTGTAATTTAAATACTTAAAAATGAACATTGTTCTTATTATAACACTAGCTGTCGCCCGCGGCTTCGCCCGCGTGAGTTTCGCTTAGATGAAAAATCTCTCTTGGAACTTTTCATCAGATGTTCCAGATCTTCAATTTTTACACGTCAGCAGAAAATGCTCATCAGATTGAACGACTTTTACTAAGGCGCCATTTCCATATATATGTTATAGTGTAGCTGGTCTCTTGGAGCTTTTCATCAGATGTTCCAGATCTTCAATTTTTATACGTCAGCAGAAAATGCTCATCAGGTTGAACGACTTTTGTTAAAGCACCATTTCCATATTTCTTATAGTTTAGCTGTTCTGTTATGGTTCTTCATCAGGTGTTCCAGTTTTCAAAATCAATTATCCATACTAATATTATAAATGCGAAAGTTTGGATGTGAGTTTGTGAGTTTGTGAATTTGTGAGTTTGTGAGTTTGTGAGGATGTTTGTTACTCAATCACGCAAAATCTACTGGACGGATTTCGATGAAATTTGGTACAGAGGTAGATAATGACCTGGAATAGCACATAGGCTACTTTTTATCCCGGGAAAAAGCACTGTTCCCGTGGGAAATTCACGCGGGCGAAGCCGCGGGCAAAAGCTAGTAGCCTATATGTTGCCCAGACTTAATAGCTATACAACAAAAAAAGTTTCATTCAAATCCGTCCAGTAGTTTTTGCGTGAAACGCGTACATACATACAGACAGACAGACAGACAGACAGACAAGAAATTCCAAAAAAAATTTTTTTCTTTCTATTATTCTTTTTAAGTGTCCCTCTATCCATTTCAGTCAAAAATACTAAATGTACAGACAAAATATTTTTACTGTTTTATTATATGTATAGATTAATATCATGTTTTTTACTATAATCAATATCATCATCAATACATATAATAAAACTGTAACTGGTTTGTGTCTGTACATAGAAGATTTTTAAGAAAAAAACTATGAGGGGTCTTCATGGGGCAAATAGAAGCCAAACCCATTTTTTGTAGAATTTTTGTCTGTCTGTCTTTCTATCTGTATGTTTGTACGCGCATCACGCAAAAACAACTGGACTAAATTTGATGCGGTTTTCACTGCTGTATAGAAGGTCTAACTTAAATCTGGCGTATGTTTAATCTTGATACGCCGCTTAGAACCTGAGATACGCGTGGACGAAGTCGCGGGCACAGGCTAGTTAATTATAAATACTATGTTTGTTATCTACACCACAATAGGTATTGCGTTTCTTACTGCAACAGCGTGCCTTGGAGAACTGACTTAAGCACTACCAGTTGTGCTATAGGGAGATTTACATTCTCATCTAAAATATTTTCATGTAAAGTATTGCTAAGAGTCAAGCTTCTAACTCTTCCACCCTAACTCTACGAGCCCTAATTTCACAAACAATATGTGGCTTGGCCGTTTCGCTACCATTAAATGGGCGTAAGGTGAAAAATTTACTTACTGTTCATTACTATTCGGTTATTCATTAGTTCTTGTAGTAACGAAACGGCCAAACAACATTTTTGACTAAGTTGTAGAATTTGTGAAGTTAGGGCTCAGTGGTAGAGTTCAAAATAAAAAAATCTTTATCAAAAAAAGGAGGTACTTTTTTAGGTCGAAATATAATTAGAATAGTGTATTATGTCTCAAAGCTACAAACTACTAGCGTTTCGGAACGAACACTGCTGAGAAGAAATGTCAAAAGAAATTCTTGAAACAGTCTTGGTCGCCTGACATGCCAGAGAGGCTATTTTCATAAAAGAAAAATACAAAACATTGTGAAACAAAAAGAGAGGCGTACAATGGCGGACTTATCCCAAAAAGGGATTTCTTCCAGTCAACTAAGTGTTTGAAAGGAATATTTGAATGAAATAAGAAGGAAAGCGTAAAGCAAAAATCAGAAAAAGAATAGAAGAACACGAAAATACATAACATAAAACGTGAACTACATAAACAAAGTTATATCTAAAATATTATGTATATTTTAGATATAACTTTGTATTTTAGAGTACTTTTAGATATAACACCAAAGTATACATAAATACATACAAAAAAATATATAAATACAAAAAAAAAAAAAATTTTTTTATCTTTATATGACACAACCAAGCGATGCCAGTAGTGTCTTGAGAAATGGATAGTCTTTCTAAATTATTTTCGAGCAATGTGTGACTACGTAAGCGTTCAAAAACCAAAGAATCATACGATACTGTACCCTAAAATAATATGCAATTCGGCATTCCATCATGTTGCAATCTCTACAATAATAAGATCGGTTTTAATCTTCTCGACGGCGCTGACGGGGCGTCTTGGCTTCGAGAGCTAGTGCTGTCCATTAAATAGTGTTATCGATAATATTTATTTCGATTTTGGCTAGCCCACTTCTGGGTAAAGGCCTCACCTTTTTTACACGACCAGAAAAGGAGTGATATGTTTTCAGGTTCATGTATATATGTAAGTTTCTTCATTCCACCATAAGTCTTGAACGGCTGTGAGAGGCATTTTTAGTATCTTGCATTCCTCCGAGTGACATAGGCTATGTAAGTTGTTAGTCGTGTTTTTTATTTTTTAATGATTAGCTTGTTCTTCCACTCGTCTCTCTCTATTGCAAGTTCTGGCTACTCAGGCAACATTTATATCGATAATTTTTTAAAAGCTTTTATTAAGTCTTTTATCAAAAATAATATAAACCCATCGTTTACCCATCATTTACTTTCTTGATAATGCCAATGGAGTGGTTTGCTATTGCCTCCTGAAACAATGTTATTTTTTTTTATAAATGCATAAAAAAGGATGATTTTATCACAACGTTAATATCATCATAACGCATTCTTTGTAAAACGAGGAGAGAGAGAGGATTACGTAACACAGTTTCTGTATCCCGATAACAACACTATTTTACACTATATCGATAAATCGAACCGAAATCGTCGACTTTCCGCATCCAATTCAGTTTACGTTTGCGATTTTAGTCGATATCCTGTTTACTCGATTATTGATATGGCATGTTTGTTATGTACAGCACTATGCTGATCTTTTATTTCATATTTGTAGTGTTTCGGAATTGGTATCTTAAGGTATATTAAGTAGGTACAAGCTATTTCTGATTAACATTTTGAAAACAACCAATGTTATTTTAGGATAACAAAAAGGATGAATTCAATTTATTTAATTAATGTTATTCATATTCTAATTTACTAATTTCTTGACACTAACTTGCAACGGGTTCTACCTGGGTTCATGTACAATTAACTATACAAACATTATACACCAACCAATGTAAACCTGTACATATAAGCGAGAATAAATGAATTATGAATTATAATTATAAATTTATTTACGCTATGGCAGCTATAGTGATACAATTAACATGTGAATATACAATTCAAGCGATTCAGCACTTCGTTTTAAAGACTCTTCTTGCCACGAACGACCAACCTGTGGAATCAACATCCTGTGGCGGTGTTTCCGAACCGATACGCTATTGGAAAATCAAAAAACGAGTCTACGTCATCTTGAAAGGCCGACAATCTTTTGTGATACCCCTGGTGTTGCAGTTGTCTCTGGGCAGCGGTGATCGCTTACCATCAGGTGACCCGCTTGCTCGTTTGCCGGCCTGTATAAAAATAAATTATTTTTTAAAAGAAAATTAATGCACTTAATAATCCCACCCCTGGGTATGCTTGTATCATGGGCATAATTCTAAAATCATTCGCTACATCGGAGCAAGGAATTGTCAAACCTTTCTCCCAATAGTTCGGAACAGTTCCCGGGAATTCCAATAAGACGGGAATATCGCAGTCCGGGAATCCTGCGACGGGTCGCTTTGTCATGGAATAAAGAAAGTGAAACAAAGGGACGAATTACTCTCCATTTTTAGACTCTCTGGGATTTCGCGAGTTCGATTTTCGAAGCGGTGGTGGCCGAGTGGTAGGGCACCCGCCTGTGGCTGCAAAGGTCCCAGGTTTGAATCCTGCCTGTGCTACATGAGATTATATACCAATCTAACTCACCTATGTTAGTTTTCATCGACCACCACTTGCTTCCGGTGAAGGAGAACATCGTGAGGAAACCTGCACTCCGGTTGATGATTATCAGCTAATGTGTGAAATGGAGAAGGCAATGGCGAACCACTCCATTAACATTGCCAAGATAGTAGTTGAGTGTGTTCCATTCCATATCCGACTAAAAGCAACTTTCAAAACTTTCAAAGTAATGCGAAATACCCTCCGTATTTCGCATTACTTTAAAAGTTTTGAAATAAATATCATCAAATCTCATTTGAAAGTTTTCGAAACAAAAAAAGGGTTTCTTTAATCTTTCAGCTATCGTAACTTCAATATAAGCCATTTGTATTGTAGTCGGCTAACTACAAGAGGGGCTGTAGTGTAGCTGTCGCCTCTCAAAGGTCAACACGGTCTCAGGTTCAAAGCGGGAGTGCCACTATCGCTTTCAATGCATTGCAACGGTGTGCAGCATGTGTGGTTGTGTTTTGCAAGCTTTTATTTAGTTTCGCCATTCAGTCTATCTTGGAAGTTAAAGTAAATTTAAAATCTCACAAAAGCCGATACAGGGATACAAAATACTTAGTTTAGACCTTTTAAATTAATTATATTATGCTACTTTCATGAATTTCTTCATCTACTTGCGACAGCAAAATTTAGCACTTTTAAGTTAAATAATACAAAAAAAAAAATTCCCTGATTTTATTCTACAGTTAAATCCGCGGGATTAACATTTCATTTTTATATCAAACTAGCGCCCCGCCCGGGCTTCGCTCGGGAGGTATATTCAAAAATTATAGCCTATGTCACTTAGGTATAATGTAGCTTTCTATTGGTAAAAGAATTTTTAAAATCGGTTCAGTAGTTCCGAAGATTACCCCCTACAAACAAACTCACAAACACTTCCGCTTTATAAAATTAGTATGAACTAGCTGTTGCCCGCGACTTCGTCCACGTAACTCATGCTTTGACTTCATTCAAATGACGATATTTTTTTTTTAATGAACCGATTTTGATGAAACAAACTGTAAATGTTTTGCCGAGTTAAAACAAAGCAATTAGTGAAAGTTTTAAGTAAATAGGTTCAGTACTTTCGGAGATTAGCGTGATATAGACAGACAGAAATGAAAAAAATTCTTTTGCTTTATTTTATTCTTTTTAAGTCCCTCTATCCATTTCAGTCAAAAATACTAAATGTACAGACAAAATATTTTTACTGTTTTATATATACATATAATAAAACAGTAAAAATATTTTGTCTGTACATTTAGTATTTTTGACTAAAATGGATAGAGGGACACTTAAAAAGAATAATAGAAAGCAGGAATTTCTTGTCTGTCTGTCTGTCTGTCTGTCTGTCTGTCTGTCTGTCTGTCTGTCTGTCTGTCTGTCTGTCTGTCTGTGTGTATGTATGTACGCGTTTCACGCAAAAACTACTGGACGGATTTGAATGAAACTTTTTTGTTGTATAGCTATTAAGCCTGGGCAACATATAGGCTATAATTGATTTTGAAAACTGGAACACCTGATGAAGAACCTTGACAAAACAGCTAAACTATAAGAAATATGGAAATGGTGCCTTAACAAAAGTCGTTCAACCTGATGAGCATTTTCTGCTGACGTATAAAAATTGAAGATCTGGAACATCTGATGAAGAACTGCAAGAGACCAGCTACACTATAACATATATGGAAATGGCGCATTAGTAAAAGTCGTTCAACCTGATGAGCATTTTCTGCTGACATATAAAAATTGAAGATATGGAACATCTGATGAAAAGCTTCAAGAGACCAGCTACACTAAAACATATATGGAAATGGCGCCTTAGCAAAACTTGATTAATCTGATGAACATTTTCTGTAGACGTATTAAAAACGAAAATCCGAAACATCTGAAACAGTTTGGAACACAAAAAGAATTTTTATCTAAGCGAAACTCACGCGGGCGAAGCCGCGGGCGACAGCTAGTAATATATATAGATAGATTAGTATGCTTTCATTTCATCCAGGTATAAAGAAATTATAACAAGGTACGAAACAAACTACAAGATAAAACAAAGTAAAAGCCACTTGTGCACAGCGCAACTAACCGAAATGGAAACTAGCGATATTGGAGAAAGTTTTATTGGAATCCACCTGACCCTCGCCGGTTGCAACGCTCGCTTTTGTTGCTCAACTGGGGTGACTGGGAATTTTACATTGTTTTCCTTTAAAACCTATGTCTTTGTGTTACATTTTTTTTTCAGTTTCACTTATCCTGTTTTGTTATTACCCAACTGCTAAGGAAAGGTTCATCATCATCATCAGCCTTTTATGACTCACTGCTGGTATAAACCTCCTGTTGTCTACGCCTTCTCTATCCTTCTTCCTCTAAAGGTGCCTCTCCAACTAGTGAAGGTTAGCGATTAACATGCTCAAGTCCTTCTTGTCCTTAGCTCTGCGGAACAGCTCAGCAGTATTCGCTATTCCAGTCCACTCTCGGATGTTACGCAACCAAGACTTTTTCCATAAATTTCCGCTATCCTGGGCCATCGCAATCCGGTTCTTGCAATCCAGTTATTGCCAGCAAAGGAGGGTTATGTTTTCTTTATTTTTCACATGCGATTTTATGCCTGATAGCCATGAACGGTGGCTGTCATTAATAGTACATTGTTACCGAGTGGATGAAAGTAACTTTTTTATGTCCCGAGACGGGGCTTAGCACCCGAGCGTAGCGGGGCCGCCAATAGTTCGAGGGACTTGAAAAAGTCTTTCACCCGAGGTAAACACTGTGCTTTTCATTATGAATACAAGGAAAGTAAAAATAAAAACATGATTTAGCTAAAGAAATAATGAGTGAATTATACGGAAGCATAAACAAAACTCTAAACTTGAAAAAAAAAATTGGATTGCGGCTTTAGTTTCCAGCATTTTTTTTTTCTGTGGCTGACCAACTATTTAGCTAGGTATTAGATTCTTTTCATTTGGTTCCATTATTGAAAAAATGATAAAAAAATCTATGTTATAAAAAATTATAACAAAATATATTATTTAATAACGATTGAGATTGAAATAACGTGAAGTACGTTATTTCAATTTTACATATGATGTTGAATTGCTGTGTAGAAAGTTGGAACATGGTTCAATAGAATAACGTGCAAATAGAACTAGTTTTTTTTAATAATTTGACAGCTGTCAAGTGTTGAAAACGATTCTCTCTAGGGCTAAAAAGTATTACTTTCACCACGCTTTTCAGGCAACTTCAGACTTACTTTCAGAGTATGAGTAATGAAAAATATATTTTGAAATCAAACTGGTAGTTTCAGAGATAGTGCGTTAAAACAAACTATGAGTAATATACAAACTCTTCAGCTTTATTATATTAGTAGGTATAGATTAGATTATATGTAAAAGTTTCCTCTTATTTTGCTTTGGATTCTCCAGAAGCGATTTTTTATTGTATTTTTGAAGAAGGGTATATGCCGTCTGTATATGGTAATCTACCTAGACCTCTTGTACAAAGTTGCTGTTTTTATGCTAACACATCTGGGAATTTAACAATATCCCTTTTAATAAATGCTGATTGTGTAATATTCTAACATATTTTCTTTTTTATTAGCCTGACACTGTGTCAACTCGCTTGATGCTTTGTAATAAATACTTCACGGCTAGGATCTGTTAAGTAAGATATCTAAATAAAATATGAATAATACTCAGGGATCAGGGACTTACATAAATTTTCAGCTTCAGCACGTTGCCAGATCAATTAACAAATAATTCAGTGTTGTACTTACGTCCCCAGTGGAGGACCCGTAAACAATACATTCCGTTTGCCAAACAATAGGCCCATAGCAGGTGCATGTACATTATTTGCACTCACCTACATATCTAATACAGGGTGGTTTCTAATTAAATGAAAAGCTAGCTAGCCTTCGCCCACAACTTCTATTTTTACACGACTGACCAAAAAAGGAGTGTTATGTTTTTAGGGTTCATGAATATAAGTGTGTATGTATGTAAGTTTCTTTATTCCACCATAAGTCTTAACAGATTTTGATGTAAGAGGTATTTTTAGATTCCTGGCATTCCTCCGAGTGACATAGGCTATGTGAGTTGTCAGTCATGTTTTTTATTTTTAATAATTAGTTTGTTCCTAGCCTATTAAGTCCACTCGGTGGACCGACGACGTGGTGAAGGTCGCGGGATGCGCATGGATGCGGGCAGCGCAGGACCGGTCGTTATGGAAATCCTTGGGGAGGCCTTTGTCCAGCAGTGGACGTCTTTCGGCTGAGAGAGAGCCTATTGAGGTGTCCCATTGCTAGGCAAAAGTCTCTCCTTTCTCTTACAACAATTCTCCGTAGAGAGAAGTCTGCTTCCACTCCCGCAGATAACTTTGAATGTCATTTCGCCATCTCATTAGAAGTTATAAATCAGCCGTGTAAAAAACTTCTTTTGTGTTGACTTTTGACACAGACCGTTTCACCCCCGCCCCTAGGGGGTGGAATGTCCAAAATTCCTATCTTAGTGCTCACTTACGTGATGAACCATTGCAAAATTTTGAGTTTCTACCTTGAGCGGTTTTGGCTCTGCGTTGATATGTCAATCAGATGTCAGTTGAAATATCTATCCTAATCCTAACTAATATTATAAATGCGAAAGTTGGTTTGCTTGTTACCTCTTCACGCTTTATCTACTAAACAAATCTTCTTGAAATTAGGCATACACATAGTTAGAAGTATTGAGAAGAACATGGGGTGCCTATCATCCCGAGACATGCACTGTTCCCGAGGGAAATTCACGCGGGCGAAGCCGCGGGCAAAGACTATAGTTATGAAGTACTACCTGTTGGTCCGCGGCTCTGCTCGCGGAAAAAAGCATATTTTATGTTTTTTTCACATAAAATTTGACCCCTCATTTCAGCACCATGAGGGTTGATCTTTGAAAAAAAAAATTGTCTATGTTTGACCTCGGATCTTCAAGTATATCCGTACTAAATTTCATCAAATTTCGCATTTATAATATCATTATGGATGTAAGATATCTCAAGTATTAAACTGTTAAGAAAATTTAAATAAATTATCATACTTAATTCAAGTTTCAGAAGTCATCCTGTATATATTCAGCTTGCAGATAGAAGTTATGCTGTTGTTTAATACATATTAATAGCTGCTTCCACGTGGAGATATATGGTTGCACCAGAGAGCCTACTTAGTGCTAAAGTTGATGACAGCCCTTATTAATTTACAGAGCTTCCAATACTACCTACATTATTGGGAAGAACCAAGAAAGCAATAAAGGTAAGAAGAAAAATAAGTTAAATAACATGTAATTATTCTAATATTAAATTAAAAATGATTATGTTTAATTAAAGAAGCAAGAGAGATCTGTAAAGATCGTAGCACGTGAAAATCGCTAGTCTCTGCCTACCCCCACGGGAAAAAGGCGTGATAATATGTATGTATGTACGATTAATTATAATTATTTTCAAGGTTCTCGAATTCGCGAACTTCGTCTTTAATTCGTTCGTTTATAATTCAGGTTCTAAGCGGGCTTCATGAAACCTACTACGCCAGATTTTCAGTTAGTCTTTCTACGATACAACAGTAAAACCGCATCAAATTTGCTTCAGTGGTTTTTGCGTGATATACGTACAAACATACAGACAGACTGACAGAAAGGCAGACAGACAGACGAAAATTCTATTTCATTTTTTAGGTTCTTCAGCTAACTGGTTTTTCGCTTTCCGGATGTTAGCTTGTGACGTTACCCTGGATTTTCCCTTACATAACGAGCTGAAAAATGGTATATTTATAATCCATGCACCCTTACAAACATTCGCGTTTATAATAATTAGAAGGCTAGAGTACGATTTAATAGAATAAGACACCATTTTCGCTTATAATTTCTTATTCAAAGTAAATATTTACTTAACAGAATTCACTTAGCCACTTTTGTTTTTCCTACAGATTTCCGAGGAAAATGCAACGAACCGTACAAGAATATGCGACGGCAACAACTGTGGCCTTTTTAAATTGGCTGCCTTATTAAGTTTGTGCAATACTCAGAAGTTAAAATAATAAAGTAAATAGAAGTGTCATCTACTGTCATCTATTTTTTGAAAAAAAATGTCGGTCTGACGCTCACTAATAATACGAGTGAACATATTGAGCAATAGGTACATGATGATTTTCGTAGCGTAGTGGTCATAACGCCCGTCCGCCATCTAGCGCGGCAAATACTGCACTTGTTTTTATAGATTTTATCGGTGGTTTTAATTTTAATTCAATTTATTCCAATTTAATGAATTTTTGTAATCTTGACTAATATAATTTTATCTCGAGCGACTGACATGTATTTAATTAATGTATTTTTATGGGTCGTCGTAGTTATCTGAATTAAACGATTTATTTTATTTATTTATAGATATTTATCGGTGGTTCTGGGTGTGTTGTGCACGTTTCTGTATTTGTGTTTATCGGACCCACGACACAAGCTTAATGCTTAGTTCGGGCCGTTGGATGTTTAAAAAAAAAACGTAAGTGAAAATTCAAATTCGATTGGTGTGTGAGTGAACCGCTATGGCCTATTCTTTGCTGCTTATTTGGCGATGAAAATCGCGTCCAGCCACTTCTATGTTTTATTCCGAATTCTGTGGAACAATGCAAGTTTATAATACAAAGTCTTGTAACCGCCCGTGTTTCGGAAATTAAAGAAATTGTCAACTGAATTAAGCATTCGTGAAATGGTATTGCTTTGATTGCAATCTAAGTTTGTTTATTTGTGAGTAAATTGGGAATCGACTTGCTTGAAAAACTTGCAAAATTTCAAGTTGTTATAAAAACTTACATTTATTCTTATATACCTTACTGTGTCTTTGTTAAGTGGTTTAGGTGTTTTCCTTATAAATATGACTCTTAGGTTACAGAAAATCACAATAGAAAATCACGAGGGGAAACATGTACTTCTGTTATTTCAGAAGTATCAGGACCATCCATACTAATATTATAAATGCGAATGTTTGGATGTGAGTTTGTGAGTTTGTGAGGATGTTTGTTACTCAATCACGCAAAATCTACTGGACGGATTTCGATGAAATTTGGTACAGAGGTAGATAATGACCTGGAATAGCACATAGGCTACTTTTTATCCCGGGAAAAAGCACTGTTCCCGTGGGAAATTCACGCGGGCGAAGCCGCGAGCAAAAGCTAGTAGAGTTATAAATAAAATAAAGCTATGATCAACTGAATCACTCTATATTCAACGATGGTCAATGGTTTGTTAATTCTTAAACTTTAATTTTTTTAAAGAGTAGCAAAATAAAATCTTAGTTAATTAGTTCTATTACTTACTAAAACCATTTGTTTGCTTAGATGTATTATTTATCATGTATTGAAAATTAATAGTTTTCAAGATTCCTGATGTTTAGTCAGTTTCTTACACATGACCACCGAAAACCTAATTAACCGAGATCTTTGATTTATCAGATAATAATTCCTGAAAATAATAGTAAAGAACAGCTGTTCGCTATCCTTGCAATTTTATGTTGGAACAAACAATGCATTAGATAAATCCAGTTCGCTCAGTCGAAAAACAAAAACTCCATCATCTGAAACTTCCAAAAATCCACAGGTGTAGGTCTAATTTTGGTCTCTGGCGCCTCGCCGTCTGCCCTTAAGAGACAAAGACTGAAAGTCTTGTTTTCGGAGTCCCAAGCCCACGGCCCACTGACCGAGTCAGCCCATCGACCCACGCAAGCGCCAACGCCAGCCGCCAGTGTTGCCAACTCAGGCCTTTTAACCCCAAATTTAGGGCGGAAATATGCTTATTGGGCATTTCCTAAGGTTCACAGAAATTTAGGCTCAATTTTCGAGACACTATTAAAATTTCATGTTTCACAAATTTGATTAACCAAAACGCTTCAAAATTAGCAAAACGACTTACTATATTAACGATTATTGACATTGACATAATTAGGGTTTTTGTGATGTGCACTAGTTGGCGCTATTAGCGAGTGAGGTCTGTCAGATGGTACATTACTGTCATTTGAATCTGACAACTGATGACAGTGTTGTACCATCTGACAAACCAAAAACGATATTCTTATAAAATAGATATATTGGAGCTCCAGGTAAACTCAAACTCAAAATAGGTGACATAAGATTGTATACATTTTCACATTTGTACACTAACCTTTTTATTTTTCGAGGCAGGTCTGGAGTCCTGGAGTAGGAGACTGGACTGGGAGGTAGGAATTTCAGGGGTACTTCCCGTTGAGGTTAGGGCTATGTTATCCAGGAGTTGGCAACACGGCCCGCCGCCTCACAGTCGCGCGCCGCGCCGCGCCCACGACGCGCGTGTACCACCTCTCATTCCTCAAGTCCGCCGCCATCATATATTACTTAATTCGATTTGTTTACTACCATCACGTGGATAATAACTATGGCTCTCATCACGTGACTCCACTGGCGATTTAAAGGTATTTATCAATTCCTGTAAAATCTTTCAGAATCGATCCTTTTCAGTGTTTTCCACGTGTCCAAATACCGGTTATAACACATTCAATTGTCCTTTACTTCTGGGAATTGTTCAATAGGTTTTGCTTGAGCTAGGAAAGGAAAATGTATGCCATTAATGCGATTGGAATTGTTATTATAAAGGTATGACAGGTGGATTTCGTTTCATGGCCGAAATATGGTCTTTTGTTGTAGGTTTCACTTAAGTCTTGAATGCCTTGATGTCTAATTAATTTTCGATTAAAGTGCCCACAAAAATATGTTTTAAGGTGTTATTTTTAAAGGTTTTATATTGGATTTTAAAGTAAGCGACTTAAATACGAGACAGAATTTCTGAACAAAAAATCTTAGTGAAATTAATAAACCTAATAAAATATAGTTGTTAATTAAATTCATTGACTCAAAAAATATAAAGCGGAAAAACTTTAATATTAGTCACCGAGCAAACTCAAATATTTCACGTCTTAAAAGTTAACATTTTAATGCCTGTAGCACACAGATAAAATATTATTCACCTTTCAATTTCGCCAGCGTGTTGATAAAAAAATATATTTAGCAGATTACAGTCTAAAGAAATATAATTAAACAGCCCACTTTCAAGTACATTTTCCCATTGAGCGTTCCGATTCACGTATGTTTAATCGTCTTATCTCGTAATCTGTGACTTATCATTATTTACTCAAAATGATATGAAACCACATTGTTTATTTACTTGCGTCAGTCAGATAGTGAAAGCAACAAACCGAAGACGCTATGTAATAAAGAATCCAGTAAATTAGCAGGAACAAACATTTATTTATTTAAACTTTATTGTACAAAATGCATGAGTAAAAGTACAATGGGCCGACTTAATGCATAAGAATTTTCTACCAGTCTACCTTAGGGTCACACAGAGAACACTTACATAAGCTTTAATTGACTAAGTATATTACAAATATAATAAAATACATACAGTGAAACAAATATATATACGCAGCAAGACTTAAAAAAATCTATTTAGTTATAATTAATTAAATTGTTCATGAGTTTACGAATTTCAACAATTTTCATCGCAAATTTCTTAGACAAGAACATAAAAAGTAGACATTTATTAACTATTTTAAATTGTAGCTACAACAACAGATAATACTCGTCTATATCCATTTCAAGTCCAGGAAGTTTCTTTGATATTTTCAATATTTGTTTATTAATCCTTCAACGACCAAGACATAGAGAAAAAATCACTTGGACCAAGAGATAAAAGTAAAAAAATAGAAAAAAAAACCGGTAGTGCGCCTTCGTTATCTAAAACGCGATCGTAACCAAAATATTATAATATTTGCTGGCTTTCTATATTATTAATATGCATCTAATTAATATGATATGAAAATAAAACTACATCAGCGTACGCCATGTCTAGCCTCGTAGCCTCGTCTCAAATTTCCGCCTAGAGTGGGGATTAGTTTTCACGATGAAAACAGTGAATAAAATTGTGCTGCTAAATATGTATACAGATAAGACATTACATGAATGCACGAAGTAAATTGTATGTACACTTATAGGTATGTAAAAATTGTAAAATAAGTTCTTTTTTTCTTTCCTTTTTAATGAGCAATTTGTCTGACAGCTAATTAAGAAAAAAAAACAGTATAAAAAAGTCTCAACAGATAGCGTTTTATGAAAGCCGAGTCGTAATAATGGCTGAACCTATATGGTGCGCTTTTTCTTGTCAACCAGAGGCAGAAAAAAAAATCACATAACAGTTTGACAGTTGCACAAATCACAATATAGATACTTTTTAGTTGTTTTTTTACTAAGTTTTATTTTTTTAAAATGCCAATCCCGTGAACTTTTTGCTTTTTGTATGGAACTTTTTCTCTCGCCTTTTACTAAGCGCCATCTATGAAGTCATCTGGAACTATTTCTTTTTTTAATTTGTGTCACGGAAAATCCCTCATTGTAAAATTGTTAAGCGCACTACACACCAAAGTCGCCGACCCGCCGACCTATGTCGGCAACTTTTTTTTTTGTTTGTGTTGCCGATATAATTCTATTACATATAGGCCGCCGGGTTGTGTCGCCGGGTTGTGTCGGCGGGTTGTGTCGGCGGGTCGGCGGCTTTGGTGTGTAGTGCGCTTTACATATACTAACCTGTACACAAAAAAATAAAAAAACGGTTTCATACGAAATGATTATCGATAGATGTCAGCTATCAGTTTATAAGGTAGAATTTTTAACCCTGAAGGGCCCTTAATAGTGGAGGGATCGGAACTCTCTGGCCCCCTGAAAATCGCACCCTGTGCCCTTTCGTCCCATCAAATGTTTAAGGTTCTCACGCTTCCCTTATACGAGTATTATAGCAAGTTTGACATCAAAGTAATATTTTTTTATAAAGAAACAAATGTTCCTGGAGGAGAATTAAAAAAAAAATTGATCTCTGTTTTGTTTCTTTAAAATATAACGAAAGACAGCCATGTAAATATAACATTATATATACAAATACTTTTCTTATGTTACCAACCCAGATATGACGTCATACTCATAGCCCATATCACGTAAAACAGTTCGCTGCCAACAATCCGGGGCGAAATCAATTGTCTACTTTAAAGAACGAATCAGGGAGGAATACCTAATAATCCAGGGTTGCAATGCCCCAGTTATTTTACAAGGAAAAACTGTACGTAATAGAATAATTATAATACTAGTTCCACCGATTATTTTCAATTCCGCCTTCGAATAACTTTCACATGTGAATTAATTTCTGAATAGTATATTTTTTCTGTTTTTGAGCTGGTAATTATTCTCTGAATTTCATTTTTGATTAAAGAGCTAATTAAGGATCGATGGTACACATAGATGGTACAGAACCCAACAAATAAGAAAAACAAAGCAGACATCATTCTATTAATTAAACTTTTAAAAAACAGTTTATTATACCATCACAGTTTACTTATTAAAATGAAGACGAGTTAATTTTCAACTCTGAATAGACTAGAAATGGAACTTCTCGTAACAGTTCTCTCTCGGTTCAAGATTAAAAACACACGCCCGGATTAGTTCAGTGAAACTTTACATAGATAGACTGGCTTACCCTCGGCTTCACTCGCGTGACTTTAGTTTTTCATCTATTTCACCCTCTTAGGGAAGGAATTTCCAAAAATTCCTAACTGTTATATAGATATACGCTTTATAGAAAACCACTATGCAAAATTTCAATTTTCTACCTTCAGCGCTGCAGCGGTTTCTTCTCTGCGTTGATATACAAATCAGTCAGTGTTGAACTTTTTTATATGTGTATACAGATCCCAGTAGGCGGGTCACGTGGGCCGTATGCATCCCGAAAGATGGGCTTACATACTAACCACCTGGGTCCCAGCTGATGGGCACAGAAAGCGAGAAAGGATTAAGACAAGATGGTCGGATGAACTTAGATGATTAACTTAGATAGAAAATACCAGAGATAGGGATACATGGAAAAAGAGTGGTGAGGCTTTTGCCCATCAGTGGGACATGTTATAGCTACAAAAAAATACAAATCCTTAATATAATGAGAAAGAGAGTTTGTTTGTTATCTCTTCACGCTTTATCTACTGAACCAATCGTCCGAAAATTAGCATATACCTAGTTCGAAATACTAAGAAGGACATGGAACAGTGCTTTTTCCTGGGATGAAAGCTACCCTACCTTTCATCCCGGGAAAAAGCATTGTTCCCATGGGAAATTCACGTGGGTGAAGCCGCGGGCAAAAGCTAGTAATTAATAAATGTATTTCTTTGCGTATGCATGGCGATTTTATTGTAAACACAAAATAAGTAAAAGTTTGTTGCGCCGCCTCTTCTCCACTTGCGCTTTGGAGGCGGTGGTAACCTTAGCTTTAAGTAATTTTATGACGTCAACTAACTAAAAAACAAGAATATGACGATTTAAAACTTGATAGATAAAATTTTGCAAATAACGTTGTTAAGTGCCCAAAAGGCTGGCTGCAGTGCCACACTGAATGGGCCGTTACCATTTCTTAATTTCATGTTTCGGCAATTCTTCTTAGCAGTGGTCGCTCCGAAATGCTAGTAGTTTGTAGTTGAGATATAATACAGCATGATTGTATATTCTTTGAAGGCCAAGTTTCAAAAAATAATTTTTGATTTTGATTTTGTGCAAAGAAATGCCGATCCCTTTTTTGTAAAAAATGTGTAAAATATACCAAATAGGAACAAGGAACAAAGTTCATTATTTTTACTTAATCGAGTCGAAATTTAGCACTTTAAAGTCAAGCCTTATGTTACTTAGGTGCTTTATCACACCTACAGGCGAAGCCACACTATATAGCTAGTGGAAATATATGTCTGTTGGCAAGATATAAACTGCCTTGGTAGTTAAGTTACGTTGGTTTATCACGGTATGTGTAAGTGTTATTTAACTCGCTTTTAACTATTTTTCTCACAGACGTACATACAAATAGATACAGCAAAATATTCGTTAAAAACTTTAGCAATTTTTTCTACTAATAAAATTTAAATGAGAGTTTGCGTGGATTTATGTTTGGAAGAATGTATGTTACTCTTTCACGAAAAAACTACTGAACGGATTTCGATGAAATTTGGTGCACGACTAGACTAAAGCTTGAAACAGCACATATAACCTTGGGGCGCTTATAGTATATAGTATTTCAAAATTTAAAAAATGTATGGAATATAAAAAAGTTTGCGCAACACCACTTTTGTTTAGGTATTTAATTAGAGTTACGAAATAAAACGTTGCCAGATGGGATGTAGCCAAAATATTTTGAGAGTTATTCCATCCCACTAATATATAAATGCGAAAGTGTGGACGTGTGTGTGAGGTATGGATGTTTATTTATTTATTTAGAACTAAAAACTTTAAACACTTAAACTTAACTTTTTAAAACTTTAGTAAAAACTTTACTATTGCACTAATTTCAGAAACCTGTGCTTTGCCTTTCTCTACCAGCAATAATCAATAGTTCAAGCAATTGTTCTCAATCAAGCAAAATCTACGGATATCTATTAAATATCCGTAGGGTATAATAGGGTACTTTTAAGTCTGAAATTTCGTTGTGGAGCTCAATGGAGCTCCTAGTAGAGTAAATATGGAGTACATGCGGAATCTAGTTAGTAAAATGTCTGTGGTTCCTATATCTCGGAAAATTTACGAAAGCGAGTGGTTCCTCGCAATGAACGGAGTTTAATTTTGAACGCTGGATTCTTGTTTTATAGTCTGTGATTAAATTGAAATAAAACTAGCTATGCCGTGCCGTTTCTCTTGCAGTATAAAATATTGGGCCGGTAATAATGTTTAATTTTTTTTAGTAAATTATTTGGTGTGGAAGCAAATTTAAAAACTAATTATTAGTGGTATCCAACAAAATTACTATGTCTATTTTTAATCGACAAATAACAATAATTTGATAAAATAAATAATTTAATAAATTGATAAATCAGCAAACTAAGAATTAATTTGAATTAAAATTTATAAAACAAGACACGCATCACGGTGAAAATTACTACTAAACGGATAAACCGATTTCCATGAATCATTGGCTAAGAATACTAGATAAAGTTACCGGTCAAGCAAAAAATCCGTCTACAATTCCACATATGCATAGATACACAGACACGTCAAACTTAACACCCCTTTTTTTGGGTCGGGGGTTAAAACAAGTTTTCATGAGTTTTTTTCGGCATTTCTTCTCAGCAGTGGTCGTTCCGAAATGCTAGTAGTTTGTAGCTTAGAGACATAATATATTATGATTTAATAATTAGTTATCGACGTGAAAAAGAGCCTTCTTTGAAGGCCAAGTTTCAATAAAAATTTTGACTTTTGTTTAAAATTCTATTGGTGGTATAAATAATTTTTTTCGCAACTTTATTATATCTCTAGTTGTTTCGGTGATTCGTTTGCGCCTGATACTTAAATATATTGAAAAAAAAAGAAATCCAATCGGCTACACTAACGCGCGGGATTCGGGATTTAACATGTAAATAGTCGTCAATTTATATAAATATTAGTACACTAGCTTTTGCCCGCGGCTTCGCCCGCGTGAATTTCCCACGGGAACAGTGCTTTTTCCCGGGATAAAAAGTAGCCTATGTGCTATTCCAGGTCATTATCTACCTCTGTACCAAATTTCATCGAAATCCGTCCAGTAGATTTTGCGTGATTGAGTAACAAACATCCTCACAAACTCACAAATTCACAAACTCACATCCAAACTTTCGCATTTATAATATTAGTATGGACTACATTGTAATAATGTAGGCAAATTGTAGACAATGCTACGAAGGTTCGTAGATGCTCGTAGCTCGTAGCGCTACGGCGTAGTGGCGGCGCGGCGTGTCTACGCTACGTGTATCTTTACGTCTTTTCAACCGACTTCCCAAAAAAGGAGGAGGTTATATGTTTCGATGTATGTATGTTTTTTTTTTATTATGCATCTTTTTTCAAAGAAATTGTAATACTTTTTAATAAAGACACTTGGAAAAAGATAGGGAAGCTTTTGCACAGTAGTAGGACACTTGTAGCTAGAAAAACCATGTTTTGTTAAACTTATTTTTATTATGAAAAAATTTATTAATATCGTCAGTTCAAACAGCCAACATTATTTTTTAGACGTAAGTTATCTGACAGTTCTAAGTTATGATTTTTTTAACTCGTAAAATGATAAATAAAATGAATGTTTCTTCAAACTCGGATCTCAAAATCGGTCCAGAACTTTGAAAATAGTTTTAACACAGCCAGCTCCTGGACTATAAACATGGCTCGTAAAACAAATCTAACTAGTTTACAACGTGGTCGAGCCTAAGTGCCGTTAAAGTTTTTATGGCAGCTCATAAATGAGCTTTCTTGACAGACTAAAAATCTACGCGAAAACGCTGCTATTGCCTACATCCTAGACCTAACTAACATTATAAATGCGAAAGTGTGTTTGTTTGATTGACCTCTTCATATTTTATCTACTTGACCAATATTCCTGAAATTTCGCATACACATAGTTAAAAGTACTGAGAAGGATATAGGATACATTATATTCCGTGAATAAGTACTGTTCGCGTGGGAAATTCACACGAGCTAAGCCGCGGCCAAAAGCTAGTATGCGAAAGTGAGTTTGATTATTTGTTTGTTACGTCTTTACGCTTTATCTTCTGAAGCAATCTTTCTGAAACCTCGCATACACATAGTAAGGACTACTGAGAAGGTCATAGGGTATTTTTATTCCAAAATTCCCACGGGAACAAAGCCACGGGGCGCAACTAGTAGTATTTTAAGTTTTATCTGTGGTATAAGTGAGATTTCTGTGTGTATACAGAATAAAATCTCGTCAGTGGCATCAGGTGTTTTTTATCAAATCATCGGACTCTTAGCCCAAATTCATATCCTCATTTGCTCAAAAACATGATATTACAGGATGTCACAAATTTACAAGGAACAAACGTGTTTGCTGAAAGTAAATACCATACAATTATTACTGGTTAGTAGTCCAAGAATTCTCTAAGGCTATAAAAGTTTATGTCAGCAAGAACAATTTGATAGCCGGATTGAAGAGCAAGTAGGTACAGCCACCACAAGATCGGGACATCCCCGAAATTTATTAGGATACACAAAACGACCTATAAACTAAAACTAATTACATACAATTATATGCAGAATAAAGCATTTCCTAGCACGAATCCTAAACCTCGCAAAATAACTACGAAATCGTAACAGGCCATTGCATACAATCCCATTTCTAATTTATACGTGCACGCGACAAGCTTTAACTGTTACTAAAATTATTCCCCATATGTTTTTAATCTCAGTATTAACGATATTCGTACTAATTGGTTCACATTGGTCGATTTTGCTTACGAGTTTGATAACATAGTAAGTAGTTTATTAGATTTGGCGCCCGCCAGTGGTAAAAAGGATCCTAGTTAAAAATTGAATCAGTATGAGTACTACATATTTTTTATAGTATTTCTTAAATAACAGATGGGTTTGCTCTTGACCAAAATCCTGCTCGAGGACAGAGATGATCTACGGTGCAGCGAGCTTACCCAGAAGTAAATAAGTAATATAAGAAATATGGTAGTGGTATGGTATGGTGGTGGTGGTTTGTAATAAGAAATATGGTAGTTTTTATAGACTACCTCTTGAAACCTCTTGTGTCAAATGTTAAAACAATTGTGTGAATATCATCATACATTATCCTACCTATATGATGATATTAAAATGGATGGATGGAAAAAACTCCACCGACAAGAACAATGTTCCTAAATTTAAGTTAAGATATATTATATAACTCTTAATTAGGATGGAGAAGAGTGTTAGAGGCGTGTTATAAAAATATTTTCACTCAAGTCAATTCGAACAATGTGAACTTTGGGCGAGAGTTAAACCCCCTTTACTAGACTATTAACACTGGCACGCAAGGAGCCTATTTCGGGGGTCACGGCTGGGTCACAAATAACCAATTAAAATAGAACTGTACTCTTTAACAACATATTCGATTTTAGAGGTCAATTAAAAGCGGACGTGTTTTAATTTTGCAAGCTATAAATGTACCTGGAATTAGGGAAAAGGTGCTTTAATGTAACGTAATAACGACTAATTGAATTGATTTATTGTGTTGGTATGTAATTCTCTAATTAATTATTTACTGCTTTTCGATTGTTACACTTTTTGAAATGAGGATTAAGAATATGAAATCAAGTCGAAAATATAATTAATGTAATGTAATTCGTTATTATCGCTCACCTAAAAATATATTTTTTTGTGAAAACCCATTTTTAACATAAAGACAGAATGTGCGATTTTTCTGACAGCTAAATTAAGAAAAAAAAAATCGGTATAAAAAAGTCTTAACAGATAGCGTTTTATGAAAGCCGAGTCGTAATAATGGCTGTACTTATATTGTGCGCTTTTTTATTGTCAGCCAGAGGCAAAAAAAATCACATAACAGTTTGACAGTTGCACAAATCACAATCTTGATACTTTTTAGATGTTTTTTTTATTAGGTTTTATTTTTTTTAATGCCAATGCCGTGCATTTTTGCTTTTTAAATGGTCTCGCCTTTTACTAAGCGCCACCTATGAATTCATCTGAAACTATTTTTTTTAATTGGATCTCGGAAAATCCCTCATTTCACTTCTTCGATTTTTCCAGTTCAGAATTTCGAAGCTCTATTGTTTTTCTATTGTTTACTCAGTTCTGCCGTCACCCTGACCTTACCCAAGGTCCTCCACGGTCGTGTCCAATTTTCGATCATCCACAGATAATCTATAAATTTGATTACCGTCAAAATGTCTTTCCACTTTAGTGAAATAGACTTTATCAATTAAAACTTTATTTTAATGGTTCAAATGACTTAACAAATTATGTTAAAGGTTAAATATTTAGTTTCACAAGTTGGTACCTATTGATTTGTTTGAAAATGTTGTTGATAGCTATTGTTTTGTTTGAAACTAGTATCCGGAAATTCCCTTTTAAAGGGATTATTGGAAACAGCTTACTTACTACGAGTACTTTATATTTAAATTAGCTACTACAAGTATCGCTCTCTAAGAATTGGGGATATATTTTTTTCATAAAAACCTAGACATGATAAAGGAGTACAAAATATAGCAAAATAGGGGCGGCAGTTTTTTTTGATATAAATATAGCTATGATTGTATATTTGTTTTGCGACTTTGACAATATCGTCATACCACCTCTTTCGGTCTATATGAAATTTTATGGGAAATATCTTTGTCCAATAGTGTACTTGTATGCTAAGATGATGAAGTATATTAACTTCAGTTAGAAACAAACCACGCTAAAGTGATTTTTACTGGAAAATTGGTGCAGAAAGGAACGTAAATTTTGGGATGATCACCGTCATAGACATAGAAATATTCTTAATTTTTTTCTAAATTTCTAGTCGCCCTAATCTTCACAAATACAAACAAGAATAAAGAAATTTGTTTTATTTAAATAGGCTTCAAAGTAGCACTTTTGAATCGTCATATACTTAATAGCCGTTACACTTGAACTAACACGTCAACAGACCAGTACTTACCTGCTAAGCTTCACCAAGCTGGCAAGTCTGAACGCTGTCTGTTTGTCAAAGCGTTGACCTCCGAAACTGCGGCCTTTGGTCTGCGTAATCTCACAAATGGACGTGTATTATGGATGAATGGCAGACGAGGATATTTAGCTAGTGATGTGAGTGGTAAGACCTCAGACGAATGAAAAAAGAATAGACATGACATACCTAAAAAAATCATGCATACCTAAAGCCGACGCCGACAAAGGATTTGGCACAAAGATGGCGGGCTGCCCATACTAATAATAGTAACAAAACATGGCGACCGGCAGCATAACTACTATTTGTATATAGATTGTTATGCCGGGTCTATAATAATCATTTATTTCGGATGTCAGTCCATAATTTTGTTAGTAACAATATTCTTACAAACTATGTTAGTAAATAAAAATTTAATTAAACATACATTCATTTATTATTTCTCGGTACATATACTTATTATTATTACTATTATTTTTTACTAAGTCTATGGGTGAGACACCAATACGAACTTTCTTGTAGTTTTGCCGTATCTTACTCATAAAGTTTTTTTTTTTTTGTCATTTCGACATTTTGTTTTTTCTATGCCTATGATCTTACTAATATATAAATAGTCTTTTAAAGTCTTTGCACATACACCACGAAGAGATGTAATATGTATTCTAAATAGGGTTCTGTACCAAAAAGATAAACAACACCCTTATTTGCTTCCATGCTGGTCTGGGAGCGAAGAAAAAAACATAGAATATGCCCGCTGCTTCTCTTCCCGCGCAGATAGTAAAAGTCAATCGAGGGAAAGGTCTTTAAACTGGGGATTCCTCCACTCATAGGCGATGGGCTAGCAACCTATTACTATACCTGAATCTCCATTCCATCAGAGAGCCCACTATTCAGCTAAGCGTGGCCTTCGAGTCTCACGACTCTTGGCTCTGTCTTTCCCGTAAGGGATAAAGACTTGATTCTATGTATGTATTTTTCATAAACTAACTAAAAGTTTGACTCGAATCTACGCCCCACTTGGTCAATAACTAAAGAAAATACCAAAGATAATCCTTACTAATATTATAAATGCGAAAGTGAGTTTTTTTGTTTGTTTATTAATTTGTTACCTCTTCACTCTTTATCTACTGAACCAATCTTCCTGGAATTTCGCATAAACAAAGTTAGAAGTACAGAAAAGGCCATAGGGTACCTTTCATCCCGGGAAAAGTACTGTTTCCGTGGGAAATTCACGCGAACGAAGCCGCGGGCAAAAGCTAGTAAATAATAAAGACTGGATGAAGGAAGCTATATTCTAGAAAATAGGGAACGTCAATAAGTTGTTTGATCTCAAATTTAAAATCGTTTATCTTCATTTAACAATAAATAACCCTATCCTGCTTTATAGGCCGAGCTATCATAAAATTAGGGGTAATTTAACGACTTATAATTATTTTAATGCGTCCCCAATTCCGCTTTCAGTGACACAATTTATTTAACAACCTGGTTTGAATGATATTTCCTGTAAAGATAACGATACTTCATTGTTAAAAGAAAGAATTTATTTGACTGAAGAACAAACGTAAGAAACAATGTTTATATTTTGGGATTCGGACCTGCGTCCTTTATGTAAAAATTACTAATTATATTTTTTTCTTCAATTGCCTGCGTCTGTATTCCCGAGCACGTACAACCTGACTCTCTTCAAAACCAGAGTGAATAGGCTGCTTCTGGGTAAGCTCGCTACATCGTAGACCTCATCTCTGTCCTCGGGAAAGATTGTGGTCAAGAGCAAACTCATCTTTAATAATAATAAAAAAAAATATTACATGTTATGTGCCTGTTAATAATATAAGGACTAAAGAGTTAAATAAAAACAGCTAATTTTAAATCCCTAACAACATAGTCGATGAATAAATATCGCCACCAAAAATTAATTTCGGAAACTATGTGATTAAGCTCGCTAAACAAAACTAATTAATTTTATAGTTAATGAATATGCATTCAATTACAGCAGTTAAAACCGATTTCACCTAAATTAAACGCGCTTATTAATATGAATGAGCTTGTCATAGATCAGTATCGGTGGTTATTCGTTTATAGGTATAGGTAGATAGTTGTTGCCAGCGGCTTTACTTACTCTCTTTAGTCGTATTTTCTTATGACTGAGTCGGTCATTATATGGAATGAACTACACACAACGACTATCTTGGCAATGTTAATGGAGTGGTTTGCCATTGGCTTCTCCATTTCACACACTAGCTGATAATCATCAACCAGAGTGCAGGTTTCCTTACGATTTCCTTCACCGGAAGCAAGTAGTAGTCGATGAAAACTAACATAGATATATGAGTCAGATTTTTATACAAACTCATGTAGCACGGACAGGATTCACAGGATTCGAACCTGGGACCTTTGTGGCCACAGGCGGGCGCACTATCACTGGGCCACCACCGCTCTACGTACCGCCGACAGCATATTCAATCTGTACTTTAGTACAAATTCAACGCTATTACCGTCGCGTAGTCCATGAATTAGAATTCATGTGTTATTACTATTTTTCATTTTTATGTACTCTGATAGTTGCGTGAAGCCTCGAAATCTATTTTTTTTTCTCTAATTCGTCTTTCCGTTTGTTTAATACGTTTATAGAATGAACAATACAAGACCAACAAAAAGGGTCACAGAATGGATACCCCGAAACTGTAAAAGAAGCGCAGGAAGACCAGTAACTCGATGGCGGGACATATTCAGGAAAAAGGCAGGACCATACTGGGTGCAAAAAACCAGAGAACGCAACACTTGGAGAGCTTTGGGGGAGGCCTACGCCAAGGAGGCGACTACTACCTACGAATCTATCTAATTCAATTAATTATATAATAAGTTTGACCTCAATATACTATAAATAATGATAAATAAATATGTAATAAATTAATAATCATAATTAATACTTTAAATAAATAATAAAAAAAATGGAATATATATACATAAATTTAAATATTTAATATTTTTTATGACACTAAACGTAAAGAAATTAAATTTGAACATTGTATATAATATTTTATTAGAAAAAATGTAATGTATGAGTGTGACATTTGCTGTACAAATTTTTTTTTAAGGTAGTAGAATAAATGGCTTTTTTATTTTATTTTATTTATTTTATAATTCGTCTTTCCGGCGACCTAACATTTTTTATTGCTAAAATACCCAATTTTATGTTTTCAGGTAATACACTATCTCTGGATTGGACCCAGGTTTGAAAAGAGGACGTATTATAATAAGCAAAGCAATTTTTATAATAAAACGGAACACAAAGAATATTATTTTTATAAATATTTAACGATATCTCTCTATATTCTATACAAGTATACATGAATATAGAACTAAAGTAACCGACATAGCCCGCAGAATCGCGAAACTTAAGTGGCAGTGGGCGGGGCACATAACTCGTAGAACAGATAGCCGTTGGGGCAGAAAAGTTCTCGAGTGGCGACCACGAACCGGAAAACGTAGTGTTGGCAGGCCTCCCACTCGGTGGACCGACGACCTGGTGAAGGTCGCGGGATGCGCATGGATGCGGGCAGCGCAGGACCGGTCGTTATGGAAATCCTTGGGGGAGGCCTTTGTCCAGCAGTGGACGTCTTTCGGCTGAGAGAGATACATGAATATACAACATTATACATGTATATTCAGTGGGGATTGTGAAAGTAGGCCAGGGTTGTAGGGAAATAGTTGCGGTTACAGTTTATTTGCGTAATACAAGGAAAGCATTTTTATACATTACTAATTAATAAGGAATGTCATTAGTTAAAACAATTTTCTAATCAATATTTTTTTTTTATTGATTATAGAGATTTGATTGCCATAAAAGTCTACAGTATAATTTTTTTTCCGTATATATACTATAGTTTGGGTTCCTTTAAAAAATAAAGGGCGTAGTACATTTTAATACACAACAAGTACACGCAAATGATTGAAAAAATTCAGAATAAGTTCGTGAGATTTTTGTACCTGAAACAATATGGTGTATACCCCTATTTCCCTCTGATGTATCCCACCGCTTTTGTATTGGGAATGGTAGGTTATAATAGTTTAGAAGTGAGACGTAATGTATCACTTTTTAAATATGTTTTTCTAGTCTAGTGCCGGATGAATTCATATTTAGGAGGCGTAAACCGCCTTTGTTTAGTGCACCTTCCTCGCGTACTAAATTGTATCGGTTGTCTCCCGTGGCCAGAGCTCTAAATATGTTGAATTCCATATGTCAGGAAGGTGATGTAGACATATTCCACTGTTCGTTGGAGAAATTCACAGACAAGACATTATTATGTGTACCAAATTTATAATTTTTTTATGTTTTTAGCGATGTTGGAGTAGGTAAAGCCTGTAATGACACGCTGTACAAAATGAAATAAATAAATAAATAAATAATAATAATAATAATTTCTTTCTCCACGGAAAAAAATAAATAATTTGTATACCTACCGACTCCTGAAATTCTTTTCAAATCCGCTTTCATTAGACAAATACCAATTATTATTTTTTTATTTTATAATTTACTTATATTTCATGACTAGCCCTAGGCCTATATCTCCCGTACATTCAGGTAATGAGAACAGCTAATGTAATTGACTTTCTTATTTTTTCAACTCTTTTCAAAAACTAATGCTGATTATCCGGCTTCGTCTGTGAATGCGCTGTCCGTGCGGTTAGCATTCAGAGCGGCTTTTAGGGGGAAATGGGAGGGTTTAAAAGGGGTAGAACGTACGCGCACTAAAAAGTTTAAAAGATGAATTGTTATATGCATTTACTTGATTAACGGGAAAAGCTAATATAAATGTGGAGAGTTGAAAAGGAAACATAGGAATATGTATTCCTACTTCATAATCTTACTTATATTTTAAATGCGAAAGTATAGATAGGTATGTTTATTCAACCACGCCAAGTCTACTGGAAGGATTACTATGAAATTTGTTACACGGGTAAAAATTACCGAGAATAACACTACTTACAGCCGTAGATTTATTTATTTTGTCACTGCCTTTCTTTCGGAAAGGCATTCTGATTTGTTTAGATGTTTAGTTTATTTAGCACTGATCTCGTTTTCAGTTAAATTTTGTTTTACTCATATATTATACTAGCTTTTGCCCGCGGCTTCGCCCGCGTGAATTTCCCACGGGAACAGTGCTTTTCCCGGGATAAAAAGTAGCCTATGTGCTATTCCAGGTCATTATCTACCTCTGTACCAAATTTCATCGAAATCCGTCCAGTAGATTTTGCGTGATTGAGTAACAAACATCCTCACAAACTCACAAACTCACAAACTCACAAATTCACAAAATCACAAACTCACAAACTCACATCCAAACTTTCGCATTTATAATATTAGTATGGATTTATGTAGGTACCTAACATCTTGTTCTCTCTATTCTGTGTTACAACTACTTTGAAATACATAGTATAGTAATTTGAGGATAATGTTGCTGGTTGTACAACTATCTATATGTTTAATTAAGTTATTTAGCTTTATCTTCTGTACAATTGTTTATTGTCCTAAATAAATAAAATAAAAAATACTTTTTATCCCGAAATTACCACAAGCAAAGCCTGGGGGCGGGCGCAGGTAAGGGCACCTACTTAAAAAATTTTAGACGTTGTCATAACCCACTTTTCAGATTCATATTTTTCAGAGTAACAACATATTTCCTTTCTCGGCTAAGTACAAAAGCACTCGCCCCTATAAAACCCATTAAGCTTTCAAACCGAGCCAAAAGAAGCTGTGAAAATGATAATTGTCTTGCAACTGACAACCCTATTGGGGCATAACTTATGGTATTACCCATAGAGTAACTGTTACGTATAGAGCGTACCCACAACTTTTCTTCTTTGTCTTATCCTAAAGTCCGTTTTTTCCTAATTGTCCTATTATGTAAACAATCTTACCATGTCTTTTATGATTTTACAACAATAAAAATTCAAATAGACTTTTTAGGAAATTACTTTCGTGGGTAATAAATGTATTACTTTAGAATGTTTAGGTTTGAACTAATATTTGATTTATTTTCAACAAAATTCAACAAAAAGTACTGTGAAGATTACGCCAGGATCTTTTATTTTCAGTTATCTGGTTTTGCAATTGGACCTCACTGAACTTCAAGTCCTAAGACTCTGTAAAGCAAGCCTACGACTCTTATTGTGAAATAGGTAAAACAAATAGTTTGACTTATTTATTTTAATAAACTATGGTAGCTGAAACTTGTGTCCTGTAAAAAAATAATTAATAAAAGTATTTTGGTATTTTTTGAACTCCTGAATTTTTTTTTACTATTTAACTGCACCCAGCGGCTTTACTCTTTTAAGAGTTTCGACAAGTACTTAATAACTTGGTTATATTACTAATTTCTTTGATACTTTATGTCTAGAATTAATCCAAAGTATTCAATTACATTAAACTATATCGATATTTTATTAAAAATTTAAATAATAAATAAATAAAATAAATTAAATCAATTGAATTGATTATTTAATTAATTGAATTAGCGCGTAAATCAAATTGCGCGCGCTTTATGCACCATGTTATACTCTCTCTAAGGTATCACCGACACTGGCTCACTTTTTATGTTTTGTTTGAGAGCGGATTTACTCAAGAGTAAGTTTTATGAAGCAAATATGATTTGTGTTAAAACATAAAGCTAGATAGCGGCGAGCGGGAAGCTTTTTATAGCTTTTGGAAGGTTTAGTAGGACTGAAAGGTTCTTCAGTTAAAATAAAAGCTTAGTGTTGTAAGTCGGATGGAGCCTGTAACCCATCCATGATGAAATCCTTTCGGCCGCCATGGCAACTGAGTTTCACAACCTGTTGTGAAAAAGGAATTTTTATTCTTTCTTGGCAATTAGTTGCGACGGAAGAATAGGTTTACAATAAAAAAGTTTTCATATTGAACCCTAAATATTCAAACAACCTATGAAAAATTTAACCTATATTGATGAACTTTATAATAGGTGAACTCGGAATCATACTGGATCAAATAAAAATCTAAGCTGGTTTCGAGTTAATGAAGATGTTGACAGTTATGTATAAGTATTAAAAACTAAAAAACGATATTTATAGTGCCAAATCCTATTAAATAAATGACCAACTGAATTTGACCCCATCGTTATAATCTTTATAACGAGTCATAAGTTTAACGTTTCGGTTATCTATTTATTATAACCATATATTTCTATAACCAAATAGTTGATCTGCGATAATCATATTTAAAAGCTATATATTGACATTTTGTAGAGAAATGAATGGAATTCACAGGGGTTAGACAGATTTGGAAATGGGGTAGACCTTTACCCAGCAGTGGGATGAGATAGGTTAAATAAAAATGTTATCCATAAAATATTTGGCGAGCGTTCCGAATATTACACAGTACAAAAGTGCGTCGATTTCATCAAATCAAATGGCCGAGCATTGCATTTTGTACGGTCCAGCAGTGAACTTTTTGTGGCTGAGATGATGGTGATTATGCATAGGCATTGTAATTTTTAGGGTTTCGTACCTCAAAAGGTAAAAACGGAAACCTTATAAGATCACTTTATTGTTTGTCTGTCAAACTTTTGTTTCTCAGGAATGTTTAAAGATATCAAGTTGAAATTAACATCGAATACTCGAATCTACGGTCTCTTTTAGCCAAAATAATATTAAAATTATACCTTAATGCAATCAAGAGATATTACCGTAAATGTTGCGATTTGTACGGAACCCTCGGTGCTCAAGTTTGACTCGCACATGGCCGGTTTTTTCTAAATGTATGGTCAATTGGTCATACGTCATACGAACGCCAAACCTTGGCGCCAAGGTTGGCCGAACATGGAATAATGTGCTAGACGCATTCTCACTAATATAATGGATGTTCCCCAAATATCGGGCATTAGTGCGTGATAAATGATGACGTAGCTGCTGATGGGTTTAGGGCGGGTTTTAGCCGACAACGAAGAAGGAGAGTGGTTGTTTTTTAGTCGGACACGAGTTTTACTAGGTACTAATTGAAATTTAATTAATGTTTATAAATTTCTAATGCCATTAGTACTAATAGCTATGAAAAGTGCACTGTGGCTTCTGAACTTCAGTTGTAATTCTAATTTATTCTTGTCTTTAAAAATATTGCTTGCGTGTAATAAGAACTATATAAAAAAAACAATGTTAAAAGAAGCAATTTTCCCGTTCCAGTTTCTTTAATAAAATAAAAATTAATAAATATTAAAAAAAAACTGCCATTCTATGATATATTCATCTTTTTTTTTGTAAAAAAAAGAAAAACAAGTCATAACTTTACAGACAGATTGGGCAAAGTAAAATTGAAAAAGTGAAGAGCTCTCGATCTGTCAAATAAATCACGTGTCTCGTCTAAATCCGGTATTTTCTGGCGTAAACCGGATCTCGGCGGCCATTCCGCAGACGAGTGTCCATATTTCAAAATATTACGAGCGTTCATGTCTTCAGTGCCAGGGGAAACTTTACTTTTTCTGTTACAGTGCGACAAGGATCTTTTTGAATGTGAGTGAGGGCGCCACCTACGTTTTAATAATAAATTTTAATAGTTTAGATATTAGTTCCGTTTTCTACCACGTGCAAAAAGATCCTTGTCGCACTGTATCTTAATGTATACTTCGTTTGCGGTTTTAACCGAATTTATCTGATTCTAAATTTTTGGATTTTTTTAAAACTATATCATATTATTTTGTACATTTTACCCATTTCATCCATTTAGGGGTGGAATTTCCAAAATGGCTTTCCTAGTGCTTATTTACGCTATATAAAGAACTTCACTGCAAATTTTCAAGTGTCTTCGTTCAGTGGTTTCACCTCTGGGTTGATATAAAATAGAACACTGACTGATTGCAGTGTTTAATTTTATAAATGTAGGTATAGTTAAGTAGGTATAGATTTAATATAAAATACATGTTACCTATATGTTGCAAAACAACATTACCTTCCACATTCCGCAGTATCATTGAAGTCTGACAAAATATCAATACATATTTTAAAAATGTCGAAAGCAGACTCGAACCTAATCCTCAATTTTTCGGTCTCAAACTAGAAACTGCGAGTTATTTCAGATATCTGACACAAAATGGATATTGTGCCTGCAAATTGGTTGAGTCAAGGTTTTCGATATACGAGGAAACTTACACACGTATTCTAGCTGTCTTCAAATCACTTGTTTTTCTTCTTTGCGTATCTACTCGGCGAGTCAAATTTGTGAGGATGAGGACCAATACGTATGATAAGGCTACTGATACAGCTTTATCTGTGGACCTACAGTTAGGGTCCTGACGTTTCTTGGATGATGTCTTACTAATTATAAATGAGAAAGTTTGAATGTGAGTTTGTGAGGATGTTTACTCAATCACGCAAAATCTACTAAACGGATTTCGATGAAATTTGGTATACATACAAACATACATAGAATCACGTCTTTATCCCTTACGGGGTAGACAGAGCCAAGAGTCGTGAGACACGAAGGCCACGCTTAGCTAGTGTGTGCTTACCAATAGTGGGCTCTCTGATGGAATGGAGATTCAGGTGGATTTGGTATACGGATAGAAAAATATCGGGAATAGCACATAGGGTACTTTTTATCCCGCAATTCCCACGGGAGCGAAGCCCCGGGGCGCGGCTAGTAGTACTACATATATATCGCTCTGACAGATAATATAGCAGTTCGTTGTCAAAGTTCAGATTAGCTGTAGGGATCTGGATGGATATAAGAATTAAACCCTAAAAAATTAACTATCGACAATAGTGTTCGTAACAAATACTCGTCTCCCTCCGTCATATATTTCAAAAAAAATCATAGTTACAATTTTCCAATTTCTTTTAGAAATTTACAGCTGTTTCATTAGGATAAGATAGGAATAAATGACAACTATCTATCTATCATTGTTTTTTAAATAGAATTGTAAGCAAACGACCATGCGGGTTGCCTGATGGTAAGCAATCACCGCAGTCCATAGACACCAACGACCCTAAAAAGGTCACTGATGCGTTGCTGACTCTTTGAGAAAGCGATAGGCTCTTTTCTTGAAGGTTCCAATGTCGAACCTATTCGGGAACACCGCTGAGGGAAGCTTATTCCACAGCTTAGTGCAGCGCAATAAAAAGCTGCATGAAAAACAGGCAGTGGTTGAAGTTCAGTAATCATTGTTTTGAAGTTCTTATTTTTCAGTTATCAAGAGTACATTACTCGTATTGCGATCGTCATTAATTCAGTTGTAGGTTTTACGACCCGAAGCTTTTACAGCGTTCTACTTTGAAAGCTCATTTGAAAGCTCCAGCGAAAGCTCCAAAATGAGAAAAATTATATCGACCCGCACCTGATTCGTTTAGAACCTTTTCAAAACCGTTATACTTTTATAAGAAAGCTTTTATATTGGCACTTATTTGCGAAAAGGGGACGCCTTGAGCTGTGCCTTGAGTAAGAAATTTGATATTCGTGTGTTGCAAATTCTACCGAACCTGCCTACCGAGGGCGTACGGCCCTGCTTAGAGATTTGAAACTGCCATACGGTTTTTACTACTACTAATCTATTTCTTCTTCTTCTTCTTCTTTTCAGCCTTTCTCTACCAAATAGTTGGTGTAGGCCTCCTTCAAACCTCGCCATCTTTCTCTGTTTTGGGCAGTGAGAGTCCAGTTGCTGCCTGCGATCTTTTTGATGTCGTCTTTCCATCTCATTTGTGGTCTACCCCTGGGGTGCTTTTGATCCCATGGTCTCCAATCTAGAAGACGCTTGCACCATGAGCCCGTTTTTCTGGCAATGTGGCCGGCCCACTCCCATTTTAACTTGGCCACTCTTTGGCCAAAATCTGATACCTGGCTATGATGTCTGAGCCACTGGTTTTATTATTTATTTATTTACTAGTTGTTGCCAGCGGCTTCGCCCGCGTGAGTTTCGCTTAGATGAAAATCTTTTTGTGTTCCAAACTGTTTCAGATGTTTCGGATCTTCGATTTTTATACGTCTACAGAAAATGCTCATCAGATTAATCAAGTTTTGCTAAGGCGCCATTTCCATATATGTTTTAGTGTAGCTGGTCTCTTACAGTTCTTCATCAGATGTTCCAGATCTTCAATTTTTATACGTCAGCAGAAAATGCTCATCAGGTTGAACGACTTTTGTTAAGGCACCATTTTCATATTTCTTATAGTTTAACTGTTCTGTTTTGGTTCTTCATCAGGTGTTTCAGTTTTCAAAATAAATTATAGCCTAAATATTGCCTAGGCTTAATAGCTATACAACAAAAAAAGTTTTATTCAAATCGGTTCAGTACTTTTGGAGATTAGCGAGATCATACATACAAGACAGACAGACAAAATATTAAAAAAAAATTTTTTGCTTTCTATTATTCTTTTTAAGTGTCCCTCTATCCATTTCAGTCAAAAATACTAAATGTACAGACAAAATATTTTTACTCTCTTAATATATGTAAAGTCCGTTTATCCATAATAGTCCTATTATGTAAACAATCTTACCATGTCTTTTTATGATTTTACAACAATATAAACTAAAATAGATTTTTTAGGAAATTACTTTCGTGGTTAATAAATGTTTTACTTTAGAATGTTTAGGTTTGAACTAATATTTGATTTATTTTCAATCAAATTCAATAAAAAGTACTGTGAAGAGTGTTTACATGATTGGACTGGTAAGAATAAATGGAGTTTATAGATTAATTTTAATACACAGATAGGATACTTAAAACATAATAAAACTAAGTACAGAGGTACTACTTATTTCTATAGAAATTTCTTTCAGTAGACCCGCGAAAGAAAAAGGGGAAAAAAGAGGCATTATCTATGTTTTAATGAACTCTGGTGTCAGATTTTATTCACTTCGCTTAAAGGCATCTGACATCACTGACTTATGTATTCACGCTAATTTTCATCAACCACCTTCATCTGGTGAAGGAAAACATTGTGAAGGATCCTACATTAGCTCATTGTTCAATCTCGTGTGAATACTACTACTGCCATCAGATGACGGTAGTTTAGCGTTGAAAAAAAATTAGCTCCAGTGTTAGCTGCAACCAGGTGGTCGCAAATTTAAAGGAAAAAACTGATCTATGAAACGGGGTAGCGTTTTGATGGCCGACTATTTCCATCTCATTCATACCTACAGTTCCTCGCATAATTGCATCTCTATCGGTACCTCCGTTTTGACATTTGTATCGGACAATTTTGTGTATGGGAGTCCTGTCTCTTAAAAGGTAGTGATTACATTCTCTTTGGCTGCAACACCCACAAAAAGAAAGCAGAAGAAGTCGATTTTTTTAATACTACTAAATAGGCAAACAGGCATGTAGCTTACCTGATAGAAAGCGGTCACCGCAGCCTATGGTTGCCTACAACACATATAGAGTTGTCACGCGCGTCTCGATCGAATCGAAAGCTTTCTCGTAGTCCACAAACGCCAAGCATAAATGGCTGATTATACTCCTCAGTCTTCTGTATAATCTGCCGCAGCGTATGTAAGCGGTACTAAAGCCCTTTCGGAAACCGGCTTGTTCGGGAGGCTGGAAGTCGTCAAACCTGCGAGTGAGACGATTCGTTATGACTCTCAAAAACAGTTTGTAGACATGGCTCAGAAGTGAGATATGCCTATAATTCTTCAGTAAGGTTTTGTCACCTTTTTGAAGAAGAGTACCACCACACTTCTGTGCCATGCCGTAGGCGTTTGTCCCTCGAGTATGACGGAATCAAATAGCTTCTGAAGAGCTTTTAATACTGGTGTTCCTCGTACAGTGCTTTCAGAAGCTCAGCCGTGATTCCATCGTCACCCGGTGCCTTATTGTTTTTTAACTGTTTGCCATTCTAATCTCGTATAGGCTGACGTCCGGGATATCTTCGGTGTAGTGTCGGGTCAATTTGGCTCTTGGATCTTTAGCCAGATTACTTGACACTTTCGTGTATAATTGTCCGTAGAACTTCTCAACCTCTTCCAACAGCTCCAGCTTCGATGAAATGATTCTGCCCTGAACTCTGAATAAATATACGTTATTATTGGCTCTTTTTAAAGAACACCATGTTTTAAGCTTCTAGAGAAACCGTTCGACTTGTGGCTGTAACGATTCATTTCGTCCATCGATTTCTCCTATCGTCTTGCGTAAGAAATAATAAATCAATTTCAATTCAACCAACAATACTGTACAATTTATTCACGTTGGAAATACGTCTCCATTTCCGTATCCGTAAATAGTTTGGATGATAAATGTTGTTTTGAGAAGGTTAAAAGTGCATTTATCAAATTGCACGAAACTGCATACGGTGAGCGGGCGGGATCAGCATTCATAGAAAACGTAAACTTATTTTCATCATATTTACATTAACGATGTCCCATTTCAAATGCACTACTATACCTAACTTGTAGGATGATCGGCGGTTTCGGCTAACAACATGCGTGAGTATCCGTTTTAAAAATCATTATTTTTGTATTATTTTCAACCTTTTCAGGTAGGTTAGGTAACGAAATACTCACTATTTATTTTATAGAACTACATATAAAATAATTGTAACGCCTCAGAGCTTCTCTATTGTGGAAATTTCGAGATAAAAAGTGCCCTATGTGCTTTTCCTGATATATTCTATCCGTGTACAAAAATTCATCAAAATCTGTTCAGTAGTTTTTGCGTGAAAGAGTAACAAACATCCATCGTCACAAGCTTTCACTAAATACTATAAAAACTCGTTTTTATAGTATTTGCTTTCCCTCGTATAATATTAGTAGGATTCTAACAAGTCGTTAAATACTTAGTTAACAAGACAAGCATAACATTTAGTATGTAAAAAGCGCGATAAAAACAATCTATAACACCATTATTGAGATAAGAAAGCCATCAGGCAACAACAACTGGCGAAATAACGAACCACGGCCCAAGGAAAACTGAAACTTTCCTAATTTATTATGCAAACGTGACTATACAACACGTCTATCACGGTTAACAACACAGAAATATGAATAATTCACTAGAAATGGCTAATGATAAATAAATATATACGGACAAATCACACAGATTGAGTTAGCCCCAAAGTTCGAGACTTGTGTTATGGGATCTAACTCAACGATACTATATTTTATAACAAATACATATATAGATAAACATCCAAGACCCGGGTCAATCTGAAAAAGATCATTTTCCAACTTGACCCGACCGGGGATCGAACCCGGGACCTCCGGTGTGGCAGTCCGGCGTGATGACCGTTGGGCCACGGAGGTCGTCAAAATGGCTAGAATAGAACAACTAGAAATGACATTTGGAGTGTTTAATATGACTAGCATGGGGTTCGGGACTTCGTTCCCGTGAGAATTTCGGAAAATCCTCTCGTAGTGTTCTCCTACACTTAAGGAAACATGACAAATTTCAGCTTCAGCAGCCCAGTAAGTAGGTAGTTTTGGCTGTGCTGTGTCAGTGACTCAATCAGTAACGAAATAATTTTATGTACCTCTACATATATTGATGAATGAATGATGAATTTCGCTCTCACGGTCACTAAAAAACGAGTGTACGTGTAAACAGCAATAAGTAGATGAAAATTCAAATTAGTACGGATAAATTATTAGTCTATGGATATTATAGAATATAACCGACGATATCTGCCATTTTTGACATTGACATGTCGCCGGCTGCCGTCGACATTTGCAGTTGAAGCTTTCCGTTCGTCTGCAATAGTCTTAAAACGCCAAATTTTAGCTGCAAGCGCATCACGGAGCGAAGAAAAATAAAAGAACATCACTTAATTTTACTTAACGCATTTCTAAACAAAGAACAAAGGATTCAAATTCAAAATTGGGAATGCGTGGAGCGACTGCGCGCCGTCAGTTATATAAACTTCAAAAATAGAATTCGCCCGTCGCAACGGTTTTACGACTGTCATAAAAGGGGGTGGTTCGCCGGTTTCGCCATTTTCACCTTTATTTATCAAGGAAATTTGGTTTATTATGTTAAATTATTATATTTATCGGGCGCCTCAAATGTTTATTTTAATTAATATTTTACGATTTGTTGACTTTGTTTTTATTTTACGGCGTGTTGAGAAATGTTGCTGTCAAGGAAATGGAAGAACGCAATTTTTTATAGGTGACACTTAATTTTGAGATACCTTCTAGGTAGATGGGGTCAAAAAATATATTTGCTTTTATATAAATTCAAATATGTACTTTAAATAATTACAGCTAGTTTCATATATTTGTAAACGTGTTTTATTTTGCGACTGGACGATAATTTTTCTCATTAAAAAAAGGAGATTTTCTTTTGCTTTTTATTCAGGGTTCCGTGGTTAATACTTACGACGTGATGAGGGGTAATAACTAAATATTCAAATACTAATTAAGTGACCTCCATTAGCCTCAACTACCTCTGCTGTAATGTTAATTTCCCCACACTTCATATTTTCATCCCGCTATATAATTTACACATGCACCGTAAAATTTAAGCCGGTTGTCCATAACTATATCTTCGCTTTAACCGACAACGAAAAAGGGTGGTTTGATAATTACCTGTGTCGATATTTGGAATTATTTTTAACTGGGTTTCCTTTTGGTAGTTTTAATATTAGCAATAAAATAAATATGAATCTGAAAATCAGTGGATAATCATCTACTCAGAATTTCGGTCAGCTATAAAAATCGTCAATCAGTCAAGAATTGAGTGATATTTTAGTTCATATTACCACCTTAATAATAATAATAGAAATATTTTTTTATAACAAAAATTTTGATCAAGTCTTATGGGTAATTAGCCTTACATTTTCATCTATCTTTATTCAAGGCTAAGTCCGACCATTTTCGGTCCGGCTATGGCCGTCTCACCATCTTCTTGGCCTGCCTCTAATTATGCGACCGGTACCCAAAATGTGACTAACTTTGGCCACCATTCAGACAAAGATGCAATCTGATTAAGGCAATATGATCTTTAAGGCTACGCAATAAGGTCTTCGTGGTATGACTGCACTTATGACCTTTGAGGCCACGTAGAAAAGTATACTACACTAGCTTTTGCCCGCGGGTGTTTCCCACGAGAACAGTGCTTTTTTCCGGTATGAAAGGTACCCTATGTCCTTCTCTGTACTTCTAACTATGTATATGCAAAATTTCAGGAAGATTGGTTCAGTAGATAAAGCGTGAAGAGGTAACAAAAAAATAAACAAACAAAGTCACTAGGATTACCTATATAGTGTTTAGTATTTCGGGTGATATACTTTTCTATAATGGCCCACTGTACTATATCAATACAAGTCTAATATTAAGTATCCTTTACGACCTAGACAAAAGTGTCCATCTAGACTTGAAATGTGGACACTAAGCTTAACCCTAAAAGCGCTATAATTCGCGCCCGCGCAGTAACTCGAGACCGTCGCCATGGCAACGAATTTAGGCTAAGTGGAAATATTCATAAGCACATAACGCGCTTGACCACAAATCAGATTAACCACACAATTATACTAGCTCAGTCGTGCCAATTTTAAGCTAGTTTCGTTTGTGAAAAGTCTTTACTTTTCACAAAAGAAACTAAAAAAATAAAAGATAAATTCGTATCAGCGTTTAATGTCAAAGTCCGCAAATGTCAAAGTAGTAGAATGTCAAAGTCTGGAAAATTTAAGTTTTAATATTGATTAGGAATTTTCTTTAGAAATACAACACAATTTTTTAATAAAGCAGTTTGGCAGTTATTATTTTTTTGGACTGTTCCACTTGTTGGAGAGTCAAAAAGCATTCCTAATCTTTGATGAGAGTAAAAAGACGTTAAATCCTAACTAATATTATAATTGCGAAAGTGAGTTTGTTTGTTTGTTACCTCTTCACGCTCATATACTGACTGAAATTTCGCATACACATAGTTAGAAGTACTGATAAGGACATAGGGTAATTTTCATCCCGGGAAAAAGAACTGTTCCCGTGAGAAACTCACGCGGGCAAAGCCGCGGGCAAAATCTAGTTTTTAAAATTTACTTTAGTTTTTTTTATTTTTATTTTTTCAAAATTTACTTATCATGATTTGTTCATAGACAGGCAAAAAATATTTATTATTTATGCTTTTTAGAATTTCAACTTTTTTAATTTCGTTTATGAATTGCCTTTATACCTATATCTTATTTTCTAGACAACATCCTTATTCTCTGGTTGTCTGAGGCCATATTTGTTCGGTTATGACATTATCTGTGATATATTCCGCGCCAGTGTCAGCCGTCTCGCGGCGCACCTTCCCTAACTATTTGAATAGCAGCCAACTTTGTAGAACAATGTTCTGTTTTTCAGAGGTCATCTCGCCTTTGTCTCATACTTGATATTGTAGCAAATATCACCGAGAACTAAACATAGCTCGAATAGCTGAACATCGATAAGCTTAATTGGACCTATGGGGTCTGAAAATGTTTTTTTTTTTATAATTTATAGCTGGGACAGTTTTCTATTACCAAGCTTAGCTGGCATATGATTGGCACGGTTTTATACCACTACTACTTTGCCCGTATTTCACCTGGTTGAAAAAAGTGGAATTTTTGTACCTTAATTACACCTCCGGACTCATTTTACCTGTTCACCTTGGAATCAATTCATCCAGGTGAACATTTGCGACTTTAGACAGCATGAAGAAATAGGTCGGCTATGCGAAATATTCATTCACTGTGGACCTTCGGTTTAAGAATTTCTGAAGATACTTAACCAAAACTTTAATTTAAATTAATTTTGCTACACCCACACTGGGCACATGTTTAACTGCACATTTTTTTGTCATCTTTATGCTCATGTTTTGCAAATAAATGAATTATGAAACTTATTTCAAGTTTAGTTTAGTTTTTATTAAATAATTGAACTCGCTATAATCAATCATATTCAATAAATATTAATTCTTACTTAAACTATATACACTTTATTCACTTTTAATCAGTATAATGATGTAGGATATCTGAATGTTATGTCTATACGCATACACACACAATTGAAGTTATGGTCATTTTATAGAATTTTAATAATGACTTCCATTCAAACTGAAATATATTTCAACTCAATGTTTACAATAAAAGGCTAAAAGACAAAACGGCATCCGTATTCTGTTAATCTTTAAAAATGAGTTTACTTTTGTGTAACGACCTAAACAAATGGATGCTTAGCGTCCGCCGACACAATTAGTTTAAATTTTCACCTTTTTAAAGCGGCCCATTAATTATTCGGAGCTGTGGCTGTCACTGGAGACAATAAGCTTGTTTGTCGACTGGGTAATGGGGGTTCGGTTTTTTTCGAACTCTTATAGAGGAAAGGAATGTCTAAAAAATATTTTTTTTTATATAGGAAGACCAACAGCTACAATTTGAGTCTTAAATGTATAAATGGAATAGTTAGCGAAGGAGCCACCTAAAGGTCTTCACAGACCAGGGCACAGAGGTATGTTAATTGTTTGCAAATTTATTTTCTGGGTTAGAAAAGACCAGAGATAGGGATACATGGAAAGAGAGGCTTTTGTCCAGCAGTGGGACATGTTATAGCTACAAAAAAAAAGGAAAATATAATTTTTAACATAGTACATTTAAGTACATAATACGCTGTGATTTATAGTATGTCTAGCTATGACTATTAGATATATCATATCATATACATATAATACAGATACAAGTTTTTGCTAGAAAAAAGGTATGGCAAGTGAACAATAAAACCTAATCATCACATTACAAAGAACTGTGAAGCAAATCCTAATAATGTTACAAAACGGAAGGTTGCTTGTAATAAAGAGATTTTATTCCGGAAAACTAAGCTAAGTGCGCACTCTGTAAAGACTCTCGTTTTGATATTTGAGTAGAGACTGTGTTTAGTTGTAGGTATAAAAATATTTTTTATGTAAAAATAATAAATAATAATAAAAAGCCTTTTTTTCTTGCGTTTACAAGTAATAATTGATGTATGCATAAATGATTAATATAAAGTAGGTAATGTAATGATTGAATTAAACAAGTAAAAACTAAAAATTGAACTGTAATTGAAAGTTGAATTACAATTTTAAATTTAAAAATAAATTGATTCAAAAAACCATATTATTATTTTTTTATAATATTATTAAGACTACTAAGATAAAATCAAATAAAGATCGAAGAAAGTAATAAGTTTGATAATTTTGCAAGGAATGTAAAATAAAATAATAATAATGTAAAAATAAGTAAGTAATAATCAATAAATATGTCGGAGTGTTTACATTATTTAAATTAACTGCGGTTTATTTTGTTAGTTAATCAATGGTTTAAAACAGTTTTCAAGACTGTACTCGTAGGAAATGTGTCAAAGTGACAATGTCACTTATGTCACCCCCTCTTTGTAATAAATCTAACGTACGATCGTTATGACATTATAGCGAGGGAGTCTGATTTGTGGCGCGGTGCGGTGCGGACGTGTCGTCCGGTTGTGTTGAATTCTCAGTAGCTATGTAGTCAGTGTCAGAATAGTGTTATTGTCGTGTTACTTAGTGCGTTGACTATGTGTGATGGTGTTATCAGCGCGATATTGGAGATCTTAGTTAGCACGGAAGACCATTCAGTAGAACTTACTGGTTGAAATGGATTGATCCGTGCGTGGTGGGGCACGGTTCCTTGCCTTGGGAAGGTTAAGGTTGGACCCTAGCCGTGACACGTGGCGTGGACCAAATGAGAGGTTAGTGCTAGATGATTTCTTAATCCGTTAATATCCGATGAATCCCTTGATGCTTTGGGCTGTATCTTGAGATAAGAGTTGTTTACCCTGTCTATTAAGAACTGTGCATGTTATTTTGGAAATACCCTCATCCTGACAGTTAATATTCTAACTGAGTTTAGTACCCACATGTGTTTTCACGTGCACCCGTTGTTGAAGTACCTGTACTGTGTTTACCGTTCTGGTCATCCATTTCTGAGCTCGGCCCCCCTGAACCCATGATGATCTGATTATGTTGTGATGTTGTGTATTCCGACAAATATAAAATTCTTCCATTACTGACTGAGTGACTAACAGATACCGATACAGGTAATCTATGTACGTAAAACCACGGAAGCAATAATAAATAAATTGAAATTGATAGCACACAGCCGAAACTCACCAAAACTACTGGGCATAGGAAGATACATTTTAGCATGTAGGTTCCTTAGGGAGTGAGGAGGAGCACTGAAAAAGGATTCCCAAAATTCCCAAGGGAACAAAGTTCGGGTACTTCCGTAGAGTGAGAGAGACATAGTGATAGAGTGGCAACTTTTCGATGGGTTTTATTTTCACATTAGAACAGATAGAAAAATGTTGGAAAAGGGGTGAAGAAAAATCTTACGTCTTTCTTGGGGTCATTAATCTTAAGGACACCTGTTCGTTATCAGGCGATGATCCGGAAAACTTTTTGGTTGTGTGTCTGTGTGCGTATAGACTTTTAGCATGGTTTTCAGTTTTCCACACATGGAAAGAAATAAAGAAACCCGACTTTCGACTGGGAAACAGGAGATTAACAAAGTATAAATCATAGACATAGAAAAAAAATCATTCTTTAATAGACTGATAAACGTGGTTCTGAAACGAAGCCGAAAAACGTTTTCCAAATTTAATGACAGTGTATGAAAATGATGTGACCTTATAACTAAGCATCGACATTTTGTATCGATAAACATAAACAACATAAATTAAAAAAAAAAAACTGGCCTAGTGCGAGTACAATACAATGTCAGTTCCAAACTAAGCTTTGCTTGTCAAAGTTAACGAAAATCGGATTCACTGAAGATATTACCTGTCCTTCACCAGCATAGGCAAAAACCATATCTGACATCCCGCTTCCTCAGCTGTCTGTGTCTCTAAGTAAAATTAAAAACAATTTTGCTAGCTCTATGGTATAAAAATGTATCGGGGGTCCGATGGACAAAGACAAAAAAAAATGAGCATAACACGTCTAGAACCGCAAGCAAGCACCTATAAAAACAAGCACAAATATTCGAATCGAATCCTCCAATAGACTTTTGGCGTGATTGAGTAACAAACATCCAAGTAATAGTAACTTTCAACTGTAGAGTCTTATCTTTGAAGTGGTAGGTAGTAACTATTGATTGAGCCCACTCCAAGTAACAAGTTATTTATACCGTACGCGTATTTTAGTGGTCGTAACTCGTAAACCTAGTCTGGGATACAAGGACGAGCTTAGAGCCTCAAATGTTGATGTTAAAGTGTCGTCGGTTCTTCATAAAGAAGCATAAAATTTTGTTGTATTTTATTTAACTAAATGTACATACATACATAAATATTATCACGCCTTTTTCCCGTGGGGGTAGGCAGAGACTAGCGATTTCCAGAGACTTGCTACGATCCTTACAGATCTCTCTTGCTTCCTCTACACTCATCACTTTCTTCAGTTATGATTAATTTAGTACCTACAAGAGCCAGAAAAAAAACAAAATGGCTGCCATTTTACCACAGTAGAAAAAAAAATAATGAGCGGTGATTTGTTCATAAAAAATGCCATATAACATACCATCAAAGGCTCCGGCACTGATGACGGGACACATTGTATATATCGTTGAGCTAGTATTCTATAACAAGTCTCAAACTTACTTTGGGGCCAGCTCAATCTATGTGATTTGTCCGTATAAATATTTGTTTATTATTATTTATTTATCTAAGAAGATAAAAAAACTCGCCGCCGGATATTATCTAAAAATGCGATTTAATAATGTCACATTGAAACAGAGTAGTTGCAACGTACATTTTAATGTTAAGACGAGGTCCAACCTGAGCTGCAAAAAACAAAATTCATATGCGCTTAATCGCGCCGTGTGCGCGTTGCAATAAGATAGTTTTTTGTACAACACAATGTTCTACTTTCGTTGGCAGGATCAAACAAATTTTGTACCGATTTAGCAACTATTTCTCAAATATCTTTAAAAATATTAGTTTTAAAACAAAAGTGCTCGATTAAGACTTTAATATAGCATATATATAAACTAATTATATAAAAATATATATATGTTATCGCTGAAAATTTTAAGTTTCATGACTTGAAAGCTGAAATATTTTCTAAATTTTCGGTGCCTTTATGAATTAATTAAGCCGAAAATATGTATTTTTATTAAAAAGTACACGATTGAAACCTTAATAGAGATCATAATCTATATCCTATATTATTTTTCTACTTCGTAAATAAACTCTAATCAGGTAAATTTCTTCATGAAAAATTACAATTATTTCGAATGTGGGGTTGGACCTGGCCTTAAACCGGCTTTCATTATCTTATCACACAAGTTATTTTTATCGCGTCGGAATCACGGTTTGTTGATAGATATTTATTTAATTGCTTTATCTTTTAAATCGTTTTTATATATAAACTAGCTTTCGCCGGCGGCTTCGCCCGCGTGAATTTCCCACGGGAACCGTGCCTTTTCCCGGGATGAAAGGTACCCTATGTCATTCTCCGTACTTCTAACTATGTGTATGCGAAATTTCAGGAAGATTGGTTCAGTAGATAAAGCGTGAAGAGGTAACAAACAAACAAACTCACTTTCGCATTTATAATATTAGTTAGGATTAAGATTTGGACGCTAACTGATAGGTACAGTTAAGAGACATATAGTGCAGTCATACCTCGAAGACCTTATTGCCTAGCCATAAAGATCATATGTGTCAATCCACGGGAAAAGGCACCTTATTGTTGTAGGCACTTACGACATTGTGCTTATTATAAGCTAAGTAAACTCGTTTAATTTGTTTTTCAGAATGACTTAAGCGCCAATCACCAAGGTATCTTTTCCCGTGGACTGACACATATTTTATTGTAGATTCTGACTGCACTTTTGATTCTTGAATTGTCAAGGCAGAGAGAGGTTCTTTGTATACCGTGAGAGAAAGGAATTTTGGAATTTTCACCACTGAGAAGGTAAGGTGAAAAGAAATTCACGCGGGCGAAGCCGAGAGCAAAAGGTAGTATTTAATAAAGTTGTGATACCTCAATACATATGTTGCGAACAGATATTAATTTTTTATGTCATCGAAATACAACTAGTTAGTCATAATATCTCGATGTTTTATGTAGAGAATATATACAGGTTTTTTAAATCATTGGCATCCTTTCTACTGGTGAAAGTACTCATGAACATGAGCAACTTTTTGTATGGGACCGACTCAATCCGATGGAAAAAAAAATCAGCTGTTCCATACATTTCAGGTGAGTAGGTATTGGAAAATAGTATGGAACAGCAGATTTTTTTTTCCATCGGATTGAGTCGGTCCCACACAAAAAGTTGCTCATGTTCATGAGTACTTTCACGAGATTTAAAAAAACACCCTGTATAAGCAAGTTTTAATTACATCATTCTGAAATTATTTTGGAAATAATTAAGTATATATTTTATAACTAGCTTTTGCCCGCGGCTTCGCCCGCGTGAATTTCCCACGGGAACAGTGCTTTTTCCCGGGATAAAAAGTAGCCTATGTGCTATTCCAGTTCATTATCTACCTCTGTACCAAATTTCATCGAAATCCGTCCAGTAGATTTTGCGTGATTGAGTAACAAACATCCTCACAAACTCACAAACTCACAAATTCACAAACTCACAAACTCACATCCAAACATTCGCATTTATAATATTAGTATGGATATATAACTCAAAGGTGACTGACTGACTGACTGACATAGTGATCTATCAACGCACAGCCCAAACCACTGGACGGATCGGGCTGAAATTTTGCATGCAGGTAGATGTTATGTAGGCATCCGCTAAGAAAGGATTAACGCGAGCGAAGCCGCGGGCGCCAGCTAGTATGTTATATAAGTACCTAGTAAATTCTAATGATGCAATCTATATCTTATCTATTGAAAAAAATGGATACTATATTATTCTGTATATAACAGTTTATAGTTACTCATTGCAATAAACAGAATAAAATATCAAACACAAAGTAAAAAAAATGTATACAAAAGGAAACTACCGAAAGAAATATTGGCGTCCTAAGCAGGTACTTTAAAAGAAAATAAACGCATCGCCAATGCACAGACCGGATGCATTCAGCAGAAAAAGTGGAAGTGTCACAACACTATCTCGATGAAAAAGACAATTTCGACACTAAATTATGTCTACATACAGACCACGCGAAATTCAACCTTATTACAAAGGAATTGGGTTGAGTTTTCTTTGGTTTTGGGTACGTAGTGATAAGAATGTTTAGAAATGGCATGTGTCAGGATGGTAGGTCCGGAATTGGCAGTTAGTTTGTACGTTTAATTTAAATGTGTTTCGTATTCATTGCTGAAGGGAATTTTAATGTGGAGTGTTAGAAATAAATGACCTGAATGTAATTTGAGTTTAAATTAAACTAAATAATTTTTGAAAGTAATATAATAATAAAGGGGTTTAAAACTGGGGTTGCAACCTGTACTATAACTAAATCTTCATTCCACCAAGTTTAGTCTACTATTCATCTAAGCGTGGCTTTCGAGTCTCACGATGCGGGGCTCTGTCTACTCCGTAAGGAATAAAGACGTGATACGATATCTGTTGAGTCATTTCCTAAAATATAATGTAATGTAATGTATATGTAATGTTATTTTTTATTGTTAAATAAATAAATAAACTGCATCTTGTATTTAATATAGTTAATATAAATTAATAATTCTGTGTAAATACTTCCCACGATATAATATTTACTTCTTACCTTCGCTACCTAATATTAAGGCACCAAATAAGGTTGCATGTTTCAATTCTCCAAACGTACAGCTGGATCCTCGCTCCTCTAATGAGGAAATTTTAAGGCTTAAGAATTAAATTGTGCTTTTTAATTTTTCCGCTTTATATTTTGTACAAGGTTTTGTTTCAATGGGTTTTCATCACGTTATTTATTAATTGGTGTCTGTACGTTATGTATTCTGTTTGTAATAATGTGGTAATATTAAAAAGCAGTGTCATACGGAAAGGGTTTGAAGTTTTAGAAACATTATGCCTAAACAAATTTGTGTTCGTACTACTATCTTTCTAGTATTGATAAGTTCTAGTTTTTATAAATAAATCTTACTGGTAGTTTCAAAGGATAGTGCTTAAAAAAAGCTTTTTTAAATTACAAAGAGTATAAATAAAAATCGGAGTAATAAAATTACTTCTAATCAACTTCTAATGTTATTACTGAGTACAGTCGGGAACATATAAATCTGACCTCCTGAGATGGATTCGGTGAGGTATATATCTACCACCGACTGTACTTCGTTGAATTACATACGAAATCCTCATTAATGAGTCTTTCAGAGCTTAAAACAGGGATATACAGATTGATTGGGTAAATACCTGCATCCTCTCTAGGGGTGAAAGTACTCAATGAATATGAACAACTTTTTGTATGGGACCGAGTCTGAAATCTCAAAAAAAAAATCAGCTGTTCCATACATTTTGGGCGAGTAGGTATTGTAATATGTATGGAACAGCTGATTTTTTATACTCTATCTAGGTGTGCCGTACTGGCTGATATTATACGGCATAGTTATTAGTTACTATCTTTCGCCGGCGGCTTCGCTCGCGTGAATTTCCCACGGGAACAGTGCTTTTTCCCGGGCTAAAAGGTCCTTCTCCGTACTTCTAGCTATGTGTATGCGAAATTTCAGGAAGATTTGTTCAGTAGATAAAGCGTGAAGAGGTAACAAACAAACTCACTTTCGCATTTATAATATTAGTTAGGACTTTATTGATATATGTATCATCATGTAATTGTTACTTATTTGTGTAAGGCTATTGTTTGTCTCCCAAGTAAATAAAATAAAAAATAAATAGAAGATAGATGCCGCTCTCGCGCATAAGATACATCACTGCCTCATTATTAATGATCTCCCGTATATACTAATGGATAGAAGTTGGTACAGAGCAACTTGATTGTAACTGAGAGTGGCGACAGCTCGCACTCAGGCAACCGTCCGAACGCTGAGATGTATCTCAATATAACAAACTAGGTATGCCCGTTTGCTACCAAAAAATATATTAAGTTTAGTTTAGCAACGCAACAGTAACATCAACTAGCTTTGTTACAAAGCTCAATAATGCTGTAGGCCCGACCCAATTCTCAAAAACGCTGAACTCACCTTACATGCAGAATAACCGTCTATAGTCTAAGAGCTAGCTTAGTAATATTATACCATTTTTTTTAATACGCGTGTCGCGATTCACCTGTTAATATAATACGTATAGTTGTGTAGTATTGTTTTTGAAAGATATATGGATACATCACATACATGAAGTTTATTACTCTAATTATATTTACAGAAATGTGTGTTGTTTATTTCATATTTTAATCTTATTGTCGGAATAAATATTGATAAACATTTTTTTTAAACGCCCGAATTTTTTTTTTCACGGACGCAAGCCACCTGAAAAACGATTGTAGTTCCGAAAAATAATACTTTGTATTTAACAGAATAAAGTGTTAAAAATCTATAAATTAGATACCTACTAATCAATAATAAATCTATAATAATATTAATTAATCTATAATTTAGCTATTGACACAAATATTTAACACTTTACAGGACAGTATACTGATAAGGCTCTATAAGTTGCTGTTTGTAAGTTGTTCTTTTGTGTCCCGTTTACTGTCCGTAATTTTGTTCAGATTATTAGCCATTCAGGATCTGGACATAACCATCAATATCGATGACAAAGCACACAGGCTCCCAGACTACGTAGCCCCGTCCCTCCCACGGGAGCTTGTCCTGGATAAATTAGTTACGTAAACAAAGGTACGAATTTATGGTTTATGGCCAGATAAGGTGTCACCAAACGCACGAAATATGGAAGGTACAGAAAAATGCCTAAAAAAATATATTTTAAAACAATTAAAATTATACAATAGGAACAGGCATAACCTTAATTTAAAAAAAAGTCCGATCTCATATCTGACCCAATGGTTCTCACAACCCCAGCAGCATTACACTAATATATTGAGAAAAGACGAGTGGATATTTGGTAATCAATCACTCAGCCTTTTTTTATCTAAAACCTCCTTCGGGAACAGAAACTCCAGGTCGATAACAAACATACTTAATTTTTACTTAATATTTAATTATTTTTGTACGCAGAAACGTGCGTGGTTATAGACTAAAGATTACACATAATATGCGACTGACTATATATGGCATGCATGATTTTTTTTATTGTATGGTAGAGAGCTAAGATGGATGAATTTTGTGATGTTTTTGTTACGCTTGCCTACTTTTCATTGCAACTAATCGCATGGGGTGTTATTTCTGTATCCTTGTTGTTTTGTGCCAGAGGGGTCAGGAATGGGTCTTTTTGGTATCGTTTATCAATTTAATTGGTTTAGGCGATGGGCAATTTTATGTGGACATGTTATGCGATGTGAAGCTAAAACACATTCAATTTTGTGGGGCCATAACGATAAGCGTTGATGGTTGGGTGGTGAAGACGCCTGAGGTTGAAACGTCCCAGGTTCAAGTCCTACTTATAACTGTTAGTTTGTAGACTTGCATAGTTGTTTTAATAGTTAAATACTTGATTTTAGTGAAGGAAAACATTGTGAGGAAACCTACTCTTTAATTGATAAATGATTTATTAGCTAGTGTGGAGACAGCAATAGTTAATATTGTTTTTTTTTATTGTTTTTTTTTTACGTTAAAGCATGGTTAACATTTTGAGAAGTGATGGTGATACTGACATGACAAGCTTGTGTAAACCGGCACTGACTAGTGATATTGACAAAAAGCATGCAAAAAATGGGTTGCGAAGTGAGAGTGACAAGTGACAAAAGTATGCGAAGTGACAAATGATTGTGGTAAATATCTTTGATACATACAAGTATCGAGCGCCATCTATAGAGCGTTGTTAAGTTTCTAATATCCGGATCTGCCTTGATTTCCTTCATTTTGTCATAGCGCCTCGTTGAGTTGTAAGAATATTTTGTATTTTTGTAAAACAATTAAATGAACGTTGTTCAGTTATTATAATGGCCTAATTTTATTCACCACCAAGAGCCATCTATTCCAACAAAATCTACTGACAATTACTAGTGACAATGTGTGTAAACGGCCACTGAGATGTAATACTGACAATGATACTGCAAGTGATTGTGGTTAAACGGCCACTGAGTTGTAATACTGACAATGATACTGCAAGTGATTGTGGTTAAACGGCCACTGAGTTGTAATACTGACAATGATACTGCAAGTGATTGTGGTTAAACGGCCACTGAGTTGTAATACTGACAATGATACTGCAAGTGATTGTGGTTAGGCGGCCACTGAGTTGTAATACTGACAATGATACTGCAAGTGATTGTGGTTAAACGGCCACTGAGTTGTAATACTGACAATGATATTGCAAGTGATTGTGGTTAAGCGGCCACTGAGTTGTAATACTGACAATGATACTGCAAGTGATTGTGGTTAGGCGGCCACTGAGTTGTAATACTGACAATGATACTGCAAGTGATTGTGGTTAGGCGGCCACTGAGTTGTAATACTGACAATGATACTGCAAGTGATTGTGGTTAAACGGCCACTGAGTTGTAATACTGACAATGATACTGCAAGTGATTGTGGTCTGAATAAAATAATTTAGATTTGATTTGTTTATGGAAAATGGAAATTCGTCGTAGCTCTATAATCAGAATAAGTAATAATAAAATTCCAAAAAATACTAGCGATTTGATCTGACTTGGCTTTTCCAAAAAGATTTAAGTTTTATTATGTTAAGTTATTTAGTTTTATGTGCGAACGTTTGGTATAAAACCAATTTATCTTCCAAGGTGGAATCAATCTATATTCACAAACTGCATCGAAATTTTTTTTTTAAAACGCCCGAATTTTCACGTTCAATTTCACGGACGCAAGCCACCTGAAAAACGATTGTAGTTCCGAAAGAGAAATACTTTGTATTTAACAGAATCTTCTTCTTAGTCGCTACACTCTTGCTAGAGTGGTCGTGGTTATCATTGTGGATCACGATGAGTGATGATCTTGGCGACACAACAGCGAACAGAATAAAGTGTCAAAAATATATAAATTAGATACTATTCAATAATAAATCCGATGGGTTCCCCTTTTTTATATTTTTTGTAATATTTTATATTTAAAAATGTAAGAAAGGAGATGACAAATAAATAAATGAATTTATTACAATATTAATTACTCTATAATTAAGCTTTTGACTGAAATATGTCTTTACACCTTTTTTAACACTCTTTATTAACACTTTACAGGACAGTAAACAAATAAGGCAATATAAGTTGCTGTTTGTAAGTTGTTTTTTTGTGTCCCGTTTACTGTCCGTAATTTTGTTCAGATTATTAGCCATTCAGGATATGGACATAACCATCAATATCGATGACAAAGCACACAGGCTCCCAGACTACGTAGCCCCGTCCCTCCCACGGGAGCTTGTCCTGGATAAATTAGTTACGTAAACAAAGGTACGAATTTATGGTTTATGGCCAGATAAGGTGTCACCAAACGCACGAAATATGGAAGGTACAGAAAAATGCCTATACTAATATCTATATAGTTTAAAAAAATATATTTTAAAACAATTAAAATTATACAATAGGAACAGGCATAACCTTAATTTAAAAAAAAGTCCGATCTCATATCTGACCCAATGGTTCTCATAACCCCCCAGCAGCATTCAAATCAATCAAATCAAATCAATCAAATCACTTTATTTGTAAAACATAGGTAGTATAGGTTCACAGGTTACAAAAATATAGTATCACTATGTTTTGCCGGTAACAGCATACAAATATTGAATAAATTACATTACAGATTTACATGTCAAGAATTATTATGTCAAGAATTATTATCGTATTGTATTATCATTCAAGAAGTCCTTTATAGTGTAATAACATTTTTCAATTAAAAGTAATTTTAATTCCTTTTTAAGCGTCCTTACATCTAACATTTTGTACCTATCTGGTAATTTATTAAAGATGGTTGGAGCCATACCAATTACATTTTTCCTAATTAAAGCTGTATTATTTGCCCCCCAGTGACTAGCATATGTTGGTATTGAGGCCTTACAAGATGTGGCCTACTTCGGAATTCCGACACCCTTGTAAACAAATAGAGATTCGATCTCACAAACAGGCATAGTTCCATGATATATATACAAGGCAGTGTTAAAAGTTTGTGCGACTTAAAAAAAGGTACACAGCTGTCTCGAGATTTTAGTCCAAACATTGATCTTAAACACCTTTTTTGGGCCTTGAAGACTTTGTCATTCTCCCGTGAATTACCCCAAAATATTACACCATAACTTAAATGGGGTGTACCCAAACCATGATAAGCCGTCAGCATTACTTCTTTTTTTACTTTTTTGGATAACCTAAATAAAGCATATGAGGATTTGTTCAATTTTTTACAAACTTCTTGTACATGAGAAGTCCAACTTATCTGGCTGTCGACTGTTAGACCAAGAAACTTTGTGGTTTGAACTTGTTCAATGTTTTGATTTGTGTGAATTATATTAACATTAGGAGGTAACTTCTGATTATAAAAATGCATTAATTTAGTTTTATTTAAATTGATTTTTAAATTATTTATGTCTAACCATTTGATAATGTCATTTAGTGTGTTGTTAATGTCAGATTCATATTCCTCAGGATCGTCACATTTAATTATAGCTGTGCTATCGTCGGCAAATAAAACCATTTTTTGGCGCACATTATATGGTAAATCATTAATATAAATTAAGAACAATAGAGGCCCAAGGACACTTCCTTGAGGAACGCCGAACCTATTTATTTTATATTCCGAAAAGTGATTAGTCTCTTGTTTTATTTTTGGACAAATACTTGGTATAACAACGCACTGACTCCTATTATGCAAATAAGATTCAATCAGACTTAAAACATTTCCTCTTATACCGTACCTGTTTAGTTTTTCTATTAACCTGCTGTGATTGACGTAGTCAAACGCTTGTGTCATGTCAGTATACATGACACAAACAGGGTTCCTGTTATCTACATTTTTCATTACAGTCTCAAGTAAGTCATATATTGCCATATTGATTGTTTTATTTTTTCTAAATCCCTTTTGTTCGTCACATAATATCTCATACTTCGTCAAGTAATTATAAATTGAGTCACATAAGTATTTTTCGAAAATTTTTGAAAAGATTGATCCTAAACCTACTGGTCTGAAATTAGTCACTGCTTTTTTGTCTCCTTTTTTATGAATTGGCTTTATAACTGTAGGTTTTAATTTAGCCGGGTAAATACCAGCTGATATACACAGATTTATAAGGTAACTTATGTGAGGAGCAATATAGTCACACACAAACTTTAGAACTTTTGTTGAGATATTGTCATAGCCAGTACTATTAGTATTTTTAAGAGATTTAATTATCTTTATGACCTCCTCAGTAGTAATTGACATCAAAAACATAGATTGTGTCTGACTATCGATGTTTATTTTATCTTGAATCTGATGGGAAGATTTTTCAATTTTGTCAATAAAGAAAGAGTTAAAAGTGTCAGCTATTGATTTAGGATCTGATATTATATTATCTGATATTATCTGATCTGATATTATATTACCTTCATGGAGTATTTCAGAGATATATTCTTTATTTTTATTTTTGTCATTTATTATTTGCCACGTTGCTTTTGATTTATTGTGAGCATTTTTTATATAAAAGGTATTCTGTGCCTTTTGTGTTAAATTTATTATGTTTTTTAATTTTTTTGAGTATTGTTTTAAATTAATTTTGTTCTGTAAAGACGGTGCTGTTCTATATTTCCACAATAATGTTCTTTTATTTTTACAGCATGTTTTAATTCCTTTGGAAATCCATTTTAATTTCTTTCTACTTTTAAACGTTTTAAGTCTGAAAGGAAAGCAGAGGTTGTATATCATTTGGAAATTATCAAAGAAATAATCAAAAGCAGTATTCGGATCTATTGTATTATAAATATCAGAAAAGGAAAAATCTTTAATATACTTTTTAAATATATTCAGATGTTCGTTTGATAGATCTCTCATTTTAACCCGCCAATAACTTAAATTATTTATTTGATTAATCGGTATCTCTATGATTTGCGCCGAATGATCTGATAATCCAAATTCAATTACTTTACTTTTACATTTTAAGTTTAAATTATGTATTATATTATCCAAACAAGTTTTAGTAATAGGTCTAGTAACATTTTTTATCTGTGGCTTGAGATTGTAACCCACAAGAAAATATTCAAAGTCTTGAGACAACTTATTTTTCTGTAATATATCAATGTTAAAATCCCCACATATTACAACTTTTTTATTCGGATTCTTAAGCAATGACTGTAGAATCAAATCTAACCTATTGTAATATGTATCAAAATCATCCGAAGTGGATGGTCTATATACGCATAAGATGATCAATTTATATTGTGTTAACTCGACAGCACAACACTCTACTACACCAGATACAGATTGTTCCGATACATATTTCAATTCTTTTTATTGTAAACCGTTTTTTAATAATATGCACGTTCCACCACGTTTTATGTCTTCTCTCGTGTAAAATGCCGCGGAGCAATAATTGTGTAGATTCAACTCATCTTCATCACCCGATTTAATTGCACTAATATATTGAGAAAAGACGAGTGGATATTTGGTAATCAATCACTCAGCCTTTTTATATCTAAAAACTCCTTCGGGAACAGAAACTCCAGGTCGATAACATACTTAATTATTTTTGTACGCAGAAACGTGCGTGGTTATAGACTCAAGATTACACAGAATATGCGACTGACTACATATGGCATGCAGGTTTTTTTTTATTGTATGGTAGAGAGCTAAGATGGATGAATTTTATGATGTTTTTGTTACGCTTGCCTACTTTTCATTGCAACTAATCGCATGGGGTGTTATTTCTGTACCCTTGTTGTTTTGTGCCAGAGGGGTCAGGAATGGGTCTTTTTGGTATCGTTTATCAATTTAATTGGTTTAGGCGATGGGCAATTTTATGTGGACATGTTATGCGATGTGAAGCTAAAACACATTCAATTTTGTGGGGCCATAGCGATAAGCGGTGTTGGTTGGGTGGCGAAGACGCCTGTAGTGAAAACGTCCTAGGTTTAAGTCCTACTTATAATTGTTAGTTTGTAGACTAGCATAGTTGTTTAATAGTTAAATACTTGATTTCTGTAAAGGAAAACATTGTGAGGAAACCTACTCTTTAATTGATAAATGATTTATTAGCTAGTAATATTGTTTTTTTTTTTTACCTAAAGGCATGGTTAACATTTTGAGAAGTGATGGTGATACTGACAATGACAAGCTTGTGTAAACCGGCACTGACTAGTGATACTGACAAAAAGCACGCAAAAAATGGGTTGCGAAGTGAGAGTGACAAGTGACAAAAGTATGCGAAGTGACAAATGATTGTGGTAAATATCTTTGATACAAGTATCGAGAGCCATCTATAGAGCGTTGTTAAGTTTCTAATATCCGGATCTGCCTTGATTTCCTTCATTCTGTCATAGCGCCTCGTTGAGTTGTAAGAATATTTTGTATTTTTGTAAAACAATTAAATGAACGTTGTTCAGTTATTATAATGGCCTAATTTTATTCACCACCAAGAGCCATCTATTCCAACAAAATCTACTGACAATTACTAGTGACAATGTGTGTAAACGGCCACTGAGATGTAATACTGACAATGATACTGCAAGTGATTGTGGTTAAACGGCCACTGAGATGTAATACTGACAATGATACTGCAAGTGATTGTGGTTAAACGGCCACTGAGATGTAATACTGACAATGATACTGCAAGTGATTGTGGTTAAACGGCCACTGAGATGTAATACTGACAATGATACTGCAAGTGATTGTGGTTAGGCGGCCACTGAGTTGTAATACTGACAATGATACTGCAAGTGATTGTGGTTAAACGGCCACTGAGTTGTAATACTGACAATGATATTGCAAGTGATTGTGGTTAAGCGGCCACTGAGTTGTAATACTGACAATGATACTGCAAGTGATTGTGGTTAGGCGGCCACTGAGTTGTAATACTGACAATGATACTGCAAGTGATTGTGGTTAGGCGGCCACTGAGTTGTAATACTGACAATGATACTGCAAGTGATTGTGGTTAAACGGCCACTGAGTTGTAATACTGACAATGATACTGCAAGTGATTGTGGTCTGAATAAAATAATTTAGATTTGATTTGTTTATGGAAAATGGAAATTCGTCGTAGCTCTATAATCAGAATAAGTAATAATAAAATTCCAAAAAATACTAGCGATTTGATCTGACTTGGCTTTTCCAAAAAGATTTAAGTTTTATTATGTTAAGTTATTTAGTTTTATGTGCGAACGTTTGGTATAAAACCAATTTATCTTCCAAGGTGGAATCAATCTATATTCACAAACTGCATCGAATTTGGGTCGACAATTTCGGATATAAAATTTAAGAAACAAACATCGTGACTCGAGATTTTTATTTAAGTATAAAAAATCATTGGTCGTGCATGTTTTAATGATCAAATTTATTTTAAATATCTACTAGCCTTTTTCCGGCTTTGCCCGTGTAAATTATACACTAAAGCGAATGAAAATCTGTTCAGTAGTTTTTGAGTTTATCATGAACACACATGTAGACAGACTTTGTTTTATAATATGTAAGGAAGGATAAATCTAATTGTTTGGTCTCTGTAAAATTTCAAGTTTATCGTTCAGTGGTCTCTTCTCTGCGTTGACATTATCAATCAGTCAGCATCTAATTAAAAATTATAACAAACTCGTGAGACACGAATCGAACTTAGGACCTTTCAACCACAGGATCACCACCTCTTCAAAACACCTAAATCAAAAATTAAACAAATAATACTCATGTATGTGACATAATAAGTTAATTAAAAAACAGTGGTAGAAATAAAAAGGCCCGGCCATTCCGAGAAACGATTAGAGTTCAGTCATTAGCACACGAGAAGTTTCGACGTAACGGCGCGGGCAAATAGACCGTCAAATTATTTTTACTTTCCGAGCAAATATGCTTTAGGTTTAAGCCTCTAAGCTTTGGATTAACTTTGTGAGGGTTCTAAAAGGAATATGTTTGGAGTTATGTTGGAGTTTTGAATAAAATATGTATGGAACATAAAAAAGCTTGCCAAGCACCACTTTTGTTTAGTTATTCTATGAGGGCTACGAAATCAAACGTTTGCCAGATCTTATTAGAAGTAACCATTATTTAGTTACTGCATCCTTACATAAGCTACGACATTGGGTACTTTAGAACTACCATACAACGGCCTTTCATACTTCGCTCTCGTAAACTTTAGCACTGGAGTACGTAGTACTAGGATACTTTAGAACTAACGTACATCGTACTTGTATACTTCGACATTGGATACTTTAGAAGTAACGTACATAGACATTTAGTACTTAAACATTCCGTAGCGGAGTCACGAATACAGGATGGTTTTTGTATATTTATTTATAAACGTAAATGCATCACTAATAGTGCATTAGTTGTGTAAACTCATTAACTTAATTGTTCATTATTCGTCCGCTAGTAATTAAACTAACTACAACGTACACGGCTTCACTTGTATATGCTAATGAGACATTTAGGATACTATGTAATTTGGTGGTCAGTAAACTATCACGTTACATACTATATCTAACCTTAATTGTATACCTATAAGTCCTACTTCGAACACTGAAAAGCAGTAATTTAAGTTTGTCTATTACATCTAATATTACACCTATTATTGACCAAAAATATACACTTGTTAGTTTGTTCATCATCACTATCGTCAGCTTTCTGCTACCCACTGCTGGGTATAAGCCTCCCTCCGTCTACGCCAAGCTTATCTATTCTGGACCATCGCAATCCAGTTCTTGCCAGCTATACTCCTTACTTAGTTTGTTATATCACCATAACTCCTAAGTGTTGTTTGATATATTTCCCAGAAAACATACTCGTGTTATTTTTGACTCCGCCTTATTTCAGTTTTGCCACATTCAATTCATCAATTTGGGGCTTCGCTCCTGTGGGAATTTCGGGATAAAAAGTACCCTATGTGCTGTTTCCGGTATTTTTCTACCCGTTTTCCAAATTTTATTAAAATCCGTCCAGTAGATTTTCCATGATTGAGTAACAAACATCCTTACAAACAGCCAAACTTTCGTATATAGTACAGTTTTGTGGTGGTATTACGCTCTTTAGTTTTCAGTGAGAATGTAACATTTAATTGTTTAAGAGATGGATCACCACAGTGCCTCGCAAACGTCTAGATTCTAGACCAAGATAATTGTATTAAACTCTGGGAACATTACACACACACCTTATTGCGAAGTCAGGTAAATGATTGTGTGGTACGATTCATACGATAAAAATAATATTATTCGATAAATACTCGTATGTAAGAGTTTCACTTATCTGCTCAATCTTATTCACGGAAATACGTATTAAATGTTTTCAAAAATTGTGTCAATCCATAGGAAAAATTACCATAATATCATTGGCACTTAGCTTATAATAAGCATAGTTAGATAGTGCCATATGGTACCTTTTCCAGTGGAATGACACAATAAAATTTTTGGCATATCAATCCAGCCAAATTCGTTGCAAATTCACACTTATTAACACGGTATAGATAATACAGGTCTTGCCATGTAGTTGACTGTACAAGTTGTCCCAAAATTCAAAAGGGAGCGACGCCGCAGGGCACAGCTAATGTACAATGGATTAGCTCTCTCATCTCTCTTCTGTTGTACATACATACATACATACATACATACATATTATCACGCCTTTTTCCCGTGGGGGTAGGTAGAGACTAGCAATTTCCACCTGCTACGATCCTTACAGATCTCTCTTGCTTTCTCTACACTCATCACTTCACTCTCTTCTGTTGTGAATGTTGAAATATTACATTTTAACAAAATCACTTTTGAATACTGTGCCGGGAGTAAGAAAATACATGGATACAAAATTTTCCTAGCTAAAAAGCTGGAATGGCAAAGTATGTGTTGGAATTTGTTTCATGTAACGATATTTCCCGGGGGGCGCCACCGTCGCCTGTTGAAGCGTTTGTTTCCATACAGTTTGGATAAATGATATTGATGTTACGTGCTCGTAGCTTATTTGTGTATTTTTGACCCTCAACGGAGAACTTTATAAGCTAAACTTGTCTATTTATCTGTGTATCAATGGATGAAAGGATTAGAACGCTTTTTTTAAAATGGAGAGTCCTGTTTGTAGAAATGGTACTAAATTATGATTTGAAGAAATCTATTTCTTCTCATCAGAGGTCGTTCCGAATTGCTGGTAGTTTGTAGCTTTGAGACTTAATATACTTTTATTTTTTAATTAGTTTTTGACGTGAAAAAGAGCTTTCTTTGAAGGCAAAGTTTCAATAAAGAATTTCTGATTCTATTTTGCAGATTAAAAATCATTAGCTTTTTTCCAAATTTTTTATAAATATTTAATTTAAAGTTATGTAGAACTTTTACCAGGTCTGTAAGGATATATTACATCCCTGATTACATCCACAATATAGGTATCTGAAGATATCATATCTAGTTGAATTAAATATGTCGAGTCTATGGTCCCGAACATGAAGAGGTAGGTACTTACGTCTAAATATCTGACGTTCATTACCAAAGGGCCTCCAGCGATCTCCATTAGGACCTTCAGCCATTTTGAAATAGACCTTGAAATTATCTGAGAAATTACCTGACAGGCTGCTAAAGGATTAACGCCCGGTTTCCGAAAAGCATGTCAAGTATTGAATTTTGTAACAGAGTGTCATAATTAACTATCTGCTAAACAACTTCGGGTTTCTGATAAGCTATTCACCGTAAAATTATCTAAAAGTTTTCATTCACTCATTCATGTTTTGTTTCTGTCCAATGTATAGTTTTGTCTCTTCCGTTGACAACAAATGTCAAATTCGACGGACGTACCTTTTTTTTTTTTGATTTCGCAGGGGGAAATGCATTTACACACTGAGTGTGGGACTCCTGGGCCGCTACCCGGCCCAGACTACCCACTAAAACCCCCTGCGGCGTTTCCACACCTGCCGTTGTTGGGGGCGTCATGGGATCGCGAACATTCTACCACGACGCCCCCCGGCTTTGCCCTACGGCACCCTCACGTGGCGAGGTGACGGGCGTATTGTGCCCGCCGCCTGCCCCTTCGTCCTCGCCGTCGGGGAGGCGCTTCGGCTCGCGCCTCACGCTCCCTCTCATCGGCCTCCTTCTGCGACATTACTGTTTCGCAGAAGGAGGAGAATGCATCCCAGCGATCCCAGCATCAATAAGATGCTGAGCAGCGAGAAATCGTAGTTGCCCATTATCACTGCCAGGGCCACCCTTTCAGCAGCCCATTTTGAGCAATCTGCCAGAGTGTGTTGGGCCGTGTCGTCCGGCTCCCCACATTCATGGCAGACTGGGCTTTCCTCCCTTCCTATTTTGTGCAGGTAATGACCGAAGCACCCGTGTCCGGTCATTACCTGCGTCATCCTGTACGTCAGTTGGCCGTACCCCCTTTCTATCCATTCCTCGAGTGATGGGAGGAGCGCCTCGATTGTTCGTAGGCCAAACGGGGAGTTTTCAAGCTCGACTCTCCATCGCTCTTTCAATCTATCGACGGCCAACTGAATGACGGACCGCCCTCATTCATTTCCACTGGAGCGGGCCTTTCTGCAAAAGCCCGCCTCCTTGCCCGCTTCCAGTACATTTCCGCCTGTACCTTAGCGTCCAAATCCCACGGCGGGGTGCCGGCCAGTGCGCATGCTGCCGACCAAGCCACCGTCACGTAGGCTCGAGCTATGCGATTGGCCACCACTTTTTGTGGCCTCCGCAGCTGGGCCACATTGGCTCTGGAGAGCCTATCCCACCAAATTGGCGCCCCGTACAGCGCCATGCTCCTTGTTACTCCCGCATAGAGTTTGCGGCACGGGGCGCTAGGCCCTCCAATGTTGGGCAGCAGCCGGCCCATGGCCGATGCGGCGCCGACTATCCGGGGAGCCAGTTGTTTAAAGTGCTTCCGGAAGTCCCAGCGTGGGTCCAGGATGATTCCCAGGTACTTGATGTACGGTTTCACCTGGACCCTTTCCTCGCCGATGGGAATGGACGCTCCATCAGGCGGTTTCCCGACGGACGTACCTAGCTCTATGGATCTGACATTTGGAACAACAAATCCGACAAACTGTCACTAGGCTTGTTCAGAAACCCAAACTGCTCATAAATAGAGATTATCAACTTGCTACATAATTTTTTCATTGATTTGCGTTTCAGAAACCGGGTGTAAATATTCAGTAATTGTACATAACCAAATATCGCTTCACTAGCGGCATCCTGTGACTTCGCTCTTGTTTGAATTTTACTATATAGATTAGGTACCCTATATCTCAAGCTCTATGCGTGTTGTATTACCGAAGATCTAACTTAAAATCTGGCGCAAGTTTCATGTTATTATGCCGCTTAGAATCTGAGATAACTATTATTATGAGAAAATTCGTGTACCAAATTTCATCGTAATCCACCCTGTGGTTGAGGATTGAGTATAAAACATTCATGAAAATCAGGAATTTACTTTTTAACTCCCGCCGCAAAAGAAGGGTGTTCGAAGTTTGACATGTCTGTTTATTTGAGTCATCATAGCTTCCGAATGGATGAACCGATTTTGATCTAGGTGCTTTACATTAAAAGGTGACCTCATCGAGAGTGTTCTTAGCTATGATTCATGGAAATCGGATTAGCCGTTAGGAGTAATCAGCTTTTCTACGAGACGTCGGTGGTTTTTGTAGTAATTTATATTATTATTTATTAAAGAAAAGTTACCAACGTTTATACCCATTCCATAAGCTTTAAAAACAAGAAATAACGTTTAAAGCGACCGCACGCTTGCTGGAATTTGCTCCAGAAAAGTCCAGGAATTTCATCCATTTTGCTGGGGAAGACATTCCTCAGGGAGCCGCTTTATTGTTCTTATGTCGACCTAGCTTTTGCCCTTGGCTTCGGCCGCGTGTATTTTTTTTTCACCCATCACACCTCCTTAGGGGTCGAATTTCCAAAAATCCTTTCTAAGTGCTCAAAATCCTGTTCCTAGACCTAGTGGTTTTGGCTGTGCGTTGATAGATCATTTCATCATTCAGTTTTTGATTTTATGTAACAGATTTGAAGATCTCTTTTATTCTATAAGTCACTAGCAGCATTTATGGACGTGATAATTTCGAAATATAATTTTCATATCTCTCAGTTGGACCAATATAATCACAGTGCACAATTTCACCTAGATCGGTTTAGTAGTTTTAGAGGCAAACTCCCAGCGGTCCGAAATTTTAGTACCAGCGAGTCCACGCCTAATATTTAAATTCCATATAAGTGATTTCAGGTGGGTCCACGAAATTATGATAAGTACAGTGGTCAGCAGATTGAAGTCGTCGTCGTTTGAAGTAATTTGTTATTTTTTTTTGTATCCATCATGTACTTAATTAGTATTAAGATTTCAATAAAAACCTAACAGCCTTAGGGAGAATTATTGCAAAGATCAAAGCTTTTTTGATGTCACTTAAGGGGTTAGACGGTCAGCGAAAATTCATATGAAGCGGCTGAGGCGGGGGGGGACGTCCCGGTTGCGCGCCATTGACATTTTTATCTAAAAGTTAATAGAAATGTTTAGTTAATCAAAAATTTAAATCAGTCACGAAATCGAAAAGGTAAAATACCTTTGTGTTGGTGATTTTAAAACATTTTTTATTATAAAACACGGATGTTATCTGTATTCATATGAAATTTTAGAGGTAACTTCAGGATTTTTTTCTATCGAGCAAAATTTTTCCCATCGTGTTTTGGAAACAGTCCTCCCTTTAAACATACGTTCTACAATACATGTCAGAAATTTCAGGGCTAAACCTCTTCAATTCTTTAAACAGCAGCTTATAGAAAACAGCCAATATTGCCGTTTTCACTTACTGAGAGCCCTTAAGTACACAGTTAAGAATGCTTTTTAAAACATAAACCGATTGTTCAACTTTGAGGGAGTGAGATAGATAGGAGCGTAAATTTCACCCCTTACACTACGAATGGAAATTTGGAATTTCCACCCTAAATTCCTTTCTTAGTGCTCACTTAGACTATACAACGAACCTCTGTGCGAAATTTCAAGTTTCTACGTTCAGCAGCGGTTTCGTCTCTGCGTTGATATACCATAAGTCAGCAAGAAATTTTATAAATACAGATAATCTTTTATAGAATTAATAAAAATACAAACAATAACTGTAGGCGACTGTACTTTTAAAACTCGTAGACCCGTTGAAACTAATTTTTTATTGCCGTGGACCCGCCTGGGAGTAGTTGTATGGGCGGCATTTTTTTGAGATCAAAGGATTTTTGGACCGCTGGGAGTTTGCCGTTTTAGAGTTTATCGCGGACAAAAGCTCGTAGTTACTAAAAAAAAGAAGTGCGTTCATTGTTTCTTTATAATCCTTCTCATGAAAGGGTTAATTAGGGGTCAAAAGTTCATAATATTTAACCGGTTTATTTTTGTTTCATTGTTGTGTCCTAAAAGATCTGGAGGCCCTCCAAAGAGCCGACTAACAGGAAGTAGCGCAGAACAGGAAAGAGTGGAAGCTTCTGGTATCAAAGGCCTAGATCATCTTTGGGTCGTCGAGCCATCGAAGTAGTAGTAGTTTGTGTTTACACCAGAGATCTTTAACACGATCTCTCTCAGCAGTGGTAATTCCGAAATGCTAGTAGTTTGTAGCTTTGAGACATAAGATTTTATGATTAAATAATTAGTTATCGACGTGAAAAAGAGCCTTCTTTGAAGGCCAAGTTTCAAAAAAAATTTTGACTTTGGCTTTGACACGAAAATAAAAATATATTCAAACGATAGTTTTGTTACGGTTTATGGTTTATTAACGCGCTTCTGTGCTTTTTTACACGACTGACCAAAAAAGGAGTGTTATGTTTTTTACACGACTGACCAAAAAAGGAGTGTTATGTTTTCAGGGTTCATGTATGTATGTATGTAAGTATGTATGTAAGTTTCTTTATTCCACCATAAGTCCTGAACGGCTTAACAGATTTTGATGTGAGAGATATTTTTAGATTCCTTGCATTCCTCCGAGTGACATAGGCTATATGACGTCATCATAAAAACAAAATGGCGGATTATATATGCGATAAATAGCAGACCAAAAAAATTAAATTTGATCAATCTTATCGAGCGGGGTATCAAATTGAAGGGCTTTAAAAGGCGATTTCAAAAATGTATATTACTTACATGTTTGTATGTACTTTTTGTGTAAAAACTTGTCAGTCGTGTTTTTTATTTTTAATAATTAGCTTGTTTATGACAGTTAATAAGTAAAAGTGCCAGTCATGTATATTAAACGTTTCGCCCGATTGCCTATTTAGTTTCCCAAGTGGCCTGCGGAATCGTTTGATATCAAGATATGAAAGTAATTTCCTGGCGAGCCCCATTAGCTGTACTTACGTATATTCAAGCGTAAGATATTTTGCTTAACAATTTTCAAAAATAACATGTTGGTACATATTTTTTTTTTATAAAACATTTGAGGTGTATTTCACTTATAGAAGGTCACAAATACTTGAATTTTCTGTACCACATTGCTGAAGAATATTTTTTTCATTTTTATTTATTTATTTCTAGATTATAACAATTTCCTCCCATGTACTCCAAGGTTATGGAAGGAGATGCCATGGTTTTCTCTAGAGACTCTCTAAATCGAAAAGCGATATACATTTGGACATATTTTTTTTTTTGAACAAAAATATTTAACTTGCTATTGTTTAATGTACATAATATATCACAGTAGATATACGGTATTCAGAGTGTTACAATGAATCAGATTAGGACGAGAGAGAGAAAGAAACTATTTCAATTTCAGAGATCCCTTAAAATAAGGTTTCTAAAAGACAGGCTACTAAATAGAAACCTAAAAATTCACAGGCCTACAAAAGCTCCTTTCGGTCACTATTTTCGTTTAGCTATTTTTAAAGACCTCAATCTAAACACAGTAAGTTAATTAGGCCCACTGAATTCAATAGGAGGGATCTAAATTAAATTTGCTGGGTGTTTCAATTTTTGCCAAGGCGGGACGTGACCTGGCCGACGACTAGCGGACTAGCCCTCGCCTGTGGGTTTGCTTTACACATGTATTAGGCTGTAGGTTATGTACAGTCGGGGGTAGATATAACTGTTCCTTTCTCACTGAATTATATGCCCGTGCTTGTATCCTAACTAATATTATAAATGCGAAACTGTGTTTGTTTGTTTGTTACCTCTTCACGCTTTATCTACTGAACCAATCTTCCTGAAATTTTGCATACACATAGAAGTACGGAGAAGGACATCGGGTACCTTTAATCCCGGGAAAAAGCACTGTTCCCATGGGAAATTCACGCGGGCGAAATCCTGTACTTTATATGTTTTGTACCTTGTTTCACACGGGTATGCATTATATTTATAAACTATACCTATGGGCAACGCCCCGGGGCTTCGCTCCCATGAGAATATTGGGATAAATGTACCCCTATGTACTATTTCCTGTATTTTTCTACCCGTGTACCAAATTTCTCAAAAATCTGTCCAGTACATTTTGCGTTATTGAGTAACAAACAGCCAATCTCGCAAACATTTAAATTTTCTCTGTGATATTAGTATGAAGTGTGAATAGTTATACTGAAATTGAAAAATAAAAGACTTTAAGATTACTTAAAAATAATTACCACAATCAATTTCAACAAAACAGTACATTACATTATCTGCATTGACTTAACCTCCTTATTTACAGTCGGGTAAGAAAAGACAGGCTAGCTGTTAACTAAATTGATTCTACCAGTAACAAGCGAAATCGCTCTAATTTGTTCGATTCAACTAATTTATTAGGTGACTTGTTTTGTTACCCATTCAATTGGTCGGATTTTCAACTATGTCACAGAATTAATATAAGTACTACTATGTCAAAGATTTTGAAATAAAATAGCCATTTATTTACGTTACCTCTAATTATTCTTTATATATTTCAATAAAAAAAAAATATGCTTTTTTGTATGCGATACACCAGAAAAATAAAAAAAAATAAAAGAATCTAATAAAAAAGATTAATATTTTAATTTTTCCATTTACTCCTCAAGTTATAAGAATATTTTATTTTAATATTAATGAATGTTTTTGATGCAAAATTTACGAGACAGATTTCGATGAAATTTGGTATACGGTCATAATATAACCTCAAATATCACATACGATACTTTCATTACGAAATTCCTAAGGGGGTGAAGCCCGGGGGCATAGCTAGTAATAAAAAGTTTAAAAAGCTAAAACTTAGTAATGTAATGCTACCTTTTTGGTCAGTGATCTAGTTTAGAACCTATATTATGTTGAAATTGTTACGGAAATGTATATGATTGTTAACTGTGGTGTTTGCTTAACAAATAAAATAATAAATAATAAAAAGAATCTAAGTAAAAAGTATCTTACAAAAGAAATGTTAAGAAAAACTAAAAGTAAGATTTAAAAAAACAAATTGCAGTCGACTCTCCTAAATTTTATTAACAGCGTCTAGATGTCTAGGTTATGCACTAGGGTTTAAGTACTTGGCAGAGCTTCGCGTTTCCGGATCCACTCGGGTTGGGGTACATTTTTTTATTGTTAATGTCATATTTTATTATTTGATGGTACTATTTTGATAAGGTATATTTAAACTAATTTTATAAAATAAGCATTACTTTTAAGTAAGGAATTTATGTAAACTTTTTATTGTACACGACAATTTTTTTTTCAAATAGCAACAAATATGTAAACTCAATTTTTTTTAATTGTCCTATTATGTAAACAATCTTCACAGTACTTTTTGTTGAATTTTTTGAAATTAAATTAAATATTAGTTCAGACCTAAACATTCTAAAGTAAAACATTTATTAACCACGAAAGTAATTTCCTAAAAAGTCAATTCTAATTAATATTGTTGTAAAATCATAAAAATATATAGTAAGATTGTTTACATAATAGGACAATTATGGATAAATGTACTTTAAGTGACAAAGTACAATAGCGGACTATAAAACAAAGATTTTTTACCAGAAAAGAGAATATAATTACAAAAAATTGGCCGTCACGGGACGCCCGATAGATGTAAAATTTCGAGCATCGTGATAGGTACGAAGGTCACGCCATTTTCCGTCACGGCATTCGAGTCAATTTTACTGCCAAGCCGCGCCAATAAAAAAAAAACTAATGATTAGTATACAAAGTTGTCAATTTTTAGTAACTTTAGTGAACTTTTTATCAACCCTTTTTGTACGATATGTAGAGATTTTTTCATTCCAGCTTATCATAAACCCAAAAAAAGATATCATAACAGGACCCAAACTCAATAAATTTAAGGAAATACGTCCAATACAGCGATATTTGTGTACAATAACCCCAAACCGAGTATAATCGTAATAGCAATAGTAATGGCACATATAAATATACACGAGCTTAATAACAAGAGCACAGAAGAGGTTGCGTCTATGAATGAAAAAGTAAGGAAAAATAAATTAGCCTGGTTTGTACAGTTGGGGGCAGATAACACTGCCCTCACTACCTACCTTATTAAATCCTGTCTCAGAGGGGCCAGGTTTATCTGCCCTCTGTACATGTAATGAGAAGAGAAGATCAACATCCAATTAAAATGATTTTGAATAGGAAAGTGGATGGTCACAGGAGAAGAGGGAGACCTAAAAAGAGATGGACTGCGTCAGGGAAGTTATGAGAGTGTTAGGAGTGAATGTTGGTATGACAGGAAACAGAGACTTATGGAAAGATAGGAAAGATAGGATTTTTCTGACCCCTGATGATAGGATATGGTAAGGAATATGATGAAAAGAGACACATCCAAAATTCAAGTCTATGCAAAAGCATTAAGTGTCGAATTTAACGCATACTAACTGCGCTCCGGGACTCCGCTCCCGTGAGAATTTCGGAATAATAATTACTATATGTGCTATTCCTGGTATTTTTCTACTTACGTATTCTATTTACATATCAGCTATGTTCCTGTACTTTCATTATTTTGCTGCGCGGCAATCACGTACGGACAACAAAACACGTTATCTAATATGCATTTTATTGTGGAGCGCAGGCGACGAAAACTCGCCCCGGTTATGTAGCGACAGCAAAAAAGATACAGTAAATGTTGGTGTTGGCTCGAGCAAAAGTGGGTCGTATTTCGATTTGAAATTGGAACGTATGAGTTCTTGATTTTATTGTGGTATTGTTCTACTCCAGATATTTTTTAATTTGATTGTATTGTCAATGGTTTCGTAGATAGTCTTATTAAGTGCTTCATGATTCGTAGATATAGCACAGTTGCTATATTTTTTGTAGAAATATTTTCTGTTTCCTTCGCGCAGAGGAAAGTGAGACTTGCCCAGCAATAAACTAGGCAATATTGTATAATTATTTTTCTTTTTTCAGTAAACAAGAGAGATCTTTTTGTTGTAATAAGAAAGAAAAATACAGTCTTATCTGTTTCATATCTTCAAACAATTCATTTTAATTGTCTTGGGTGACAAACATGGGTTACATTACTGCCTTAATAAAGAAGTTAGGTCAACTTAACTTGCAAGTAAATACAGACAAACAGAGACAGTTGAATTGAAATGACAAAGCAAAAATGTTAAAACATTTTTGTTGTCGGTACAAGAGAAGACAAAAGTCGCGTAGCCTCGTAGCCGCGTAGCAGGCCTACGAGCTACGACGTGCAAGTTTGATGGCGCTCGTAGACTACACGTGCGGCCGGGACGTTAGTTTCTATAACTTTATTCTATTCTCATATATTATATACTCGTATACACATACATTCAGCCTAATTCTATTTCAGTCTATGTAAAATTGGAATAAACCTAGCTTATATCCTATCCTAACTAATATTATAAATGCGAAAGTGAGTTTGTTTCTTTGTTACCTGTACACGCTTTATCAACTAAACCAATCTTCCTGAAATTTTGCATACACATAGTTAGAAATACGGAGAAGGACATAAAGTACCTTTTATGCCGGGAAAAAGCACTGTTATCGTGGGAAATTCACGCGGGTGAAGCTGCGGGCAAAAGCTAATTATATTATTAATGCGAAACCGTACGTTAGTTACTACCGATGGATTTTGTTTAAAAGGTACGCAAGTAAAATGTATAAGGTCTGGGTTAGTTTAATTTCTAATCCTAAAATTTCAACAAATATCTACAAACGATTACTATCAATATTAATCACAAATTCAGTCTTCATTTCTAAAATGAAAAAATTAAAAAGAGACGTATACACAATATAGAAATATGTATATTGCCTATAATATGACGGTAGTGAATATATGTAGAAATAACGACGCTGTTATCAGATCTCAAGTACGGAGTATAAAAAAAAATAGGTATATTTTAATTGATGTTTATCTTAAGAATATCTCTTATTTTTATTCGATATTTATTTTACCGTAAGAGTGTAATATATTTACAAGATGTTTTCTCATTAACTGAACATATTAACTCTTGATATTGGTATTTACCGTCTGTATTTGCGATGTACCTGCGTCGTATCACTTTGATATAAGAAAATGTGATGAGAATATATTTTTTTAATGATAGGATAATATAATGATTTATTTATAGTAACGGGACTTATTACGAAACTCTATATTATTAGTAACTAGCTTTCTCCCGCGACTCCGTCCGCGCTTATGTTGATCCCTCGGGAACCGTATTTTTTCCGGGATAAATGATAGCCGCTATGTCCTTCTCTGGACCTCTGACTATGTATATGCAAAATTTTATGACGTTCGGTTCAGTAGATAAAGCGTGAACAGGTAACAAACAAATAAACAAACTCACTTTCGCATTTATAATGATAGGATTATTATGAGTTTGAAAAATACAAACACTTTATTGTTTTTCCGCCCTTCGCCCACATAAATTCTATTCTTTACCAATTTCACCCACTTAGGGACGACGTTATACAAAGAATCTCTTGCAAAATGTACTTATCTACTTACTCGTACTTACTTTAATGGCTCAATGACCCAAAGAGGATCTTGGCCTCCAATATAAGAAGCTTCCACTCCTTCCTGTTCTGCGCCACTTCCTGCCAGTCAGCTCTTTGGAGGAGGGGAGCCTCCATATCTCTTAAGACCTCTTGAGAGGAGAGATGATGAGGAAGAGATGTCTTGCAAAATGTACTAAAATATATCATTTTTGTTAACATATTTTGTTCTTTCCAGGATCCCAACCGAGTCCACTAAGTCCAAGTCCCGCAATGCCGGTCTAGTCACGCTGGCGGGTTACGGTCGTCACGCCGTGTACGCGGGCGCGTACCATGCGCGCGCGCCCGTCGTACCTCTCAACGCAAGTGAGTGTTATTCTAATTCTATATGTGTCAATCCACGCGAAAAGGGATCTTATGGTCGTTATCTATCATTGATCGTCACGTAAAGCAACAGACTCAATTGAGTCCACTTAGTCCCAAGTCCCAATACTCAATACTCAATACTCAATATTTTATTGCATCCATAAAGTTGACATGGTGACATATAAATGAAAGTACATTTATGGACCCGCCCGACAGGGCACAGCAACTTGGGTAGAAAAGAGGAGGTCGCATCATCTCATTTTATTATTAACAACATATATGTAAATCTTAATTTCATGTAAGTAATGATTATTTGTAATAAAATAAATATAGGTACATATTGTTAAGTATTAATTTATTAGTAATATTAGGTATTATTAAAATTTAGAATATGTCATTTAAATAGTCATTTATATTATAATAAGCTTTATCAATTAGTATTTTTTTCAATTTTCTGTAGAATTGTTTATCATTATTTTATTTTTATTTTTTTTATTAAATATGGGTTTGCTCTTGACCACAATCTTGCCCGAGGACAGAGATGAGGTCTACGATGAAGCGAGCTTACCCAGAAGCAGCCTATTCACTCTGGTTTTGAAGAGAGTCAGGTTGTATGTGCTCGGAAACACAGACGCAGGTAGGGAGTTCCAGTGCTTTGCTGTGCGCATCAAGAATGATGACGAAAAGCGCTTGGTGCGTGCGGGGGGAATATTAACTAAGAAGGGATGATAGCCCGCAGTGCGTCTGGTTGTCCGGTTGAAGAAAGGGGCGGGCGGTATGAGCTCATGCAGCTCATGAGCACACTCTCCGAAGTACAATCGGTAGAAAACCGACAAGCAGGCAACTTTTCGACGATGAGCTAGGCTGTGGAGCTTAGCGTTCGTTAATTTTTCATCGCCGATTATTCTTTTGGCTCTGCGTTCCACCGAATCCAAAGTGGCCAGTTGGTACTTCGCCGAGCCGTCCCAAAAGGTGACTGCAGTACTCCATGCAAGAACGGACTTGAGCTTTGTAAAGAGTAAGAAGCTGTCCAGGTGTGAAGTATCGCTTCACCCTATTGAGAAATGCCCAGCTTCTTGGCAGCTGATTGGGCTTTGGATTCGATGGTGGTGCCGAAGTTGAGGTTTTTTGTCAACTCCATGCCAAGGAGTTCAAGCTTGTCGGTTATAGGAACCGATGTACCCCGAAAAGTAGGAGCAAGGATGAAAGGGCTCCTTTTTGCGGTGAATAGACACGCCTGTGTCTTGGAAGCGTTAAAAGTGACCAGATTACTCTCTCCCCACTGGGATACGTAGTCTAACGTCTGGTCAGTTCGCTCAACCATGGCCTTTCTCTCAAGTTTTAACTGATCCCCGCTAATCCCTGCACCGGACAAGTACCTCTCCACAACAGTACTATCATCTGCATACCCAACAATACCGGGTGTAAGAAGGTCATTGATGTGCAGCAGGAAAAGAGTTGCAGAGAGGACCGACCCCTGAGGAACACCGGCGTCAATAGTCATTGGATCAGACGAGCAGCCATCAATGACCACTTTGATCGATCGTTCACTCAGGAAGTCAGCTATCCAGCTACAGAGGCCAGCAGGGATGCCGTAAGCTGGAAGCTTGCTCAGCAGACTAGCGTGCCAAACCCTGTCGAAAGCCTTCGAGATGTCAAGAGAAACACCAAGTGCTTCACCATGTTTCTCGATGGCCTCGCTCCAACAATGTGTCACGTACACAAGAAGATCCCCAGTAGATCGTCCCTGGCGGAAACCATATTGATGATCACTGAGGAGATCATTTTCTTCTAGGTACGCGAGCAGCTTTTTGTTGAGAACCCTTTCCATGACTTTGCACAGTATGGAGGTGATAGCGATGGGTCGATAATTAAGGGGTCGGCGCGATTTCCCTTTTTGGGTACTGGTTGTACATTGGCAAGCTTCCAAGATTTTGGTACGGCATTGGAAGAAAGAGACAGACGGTACAGACATGTCAATACTGGAGACAACTCGGGCGCACAACACCTCAGAACTTTTGCGGGTATACCGTCGGGACCACTAGCTTTATTCACGTCAAGATTAAGTAAAGCTCTACGGACCTCTTTATTATGGATTGTCAACTCTGGCATTGAGGAATCACAACGAGGTATAGTAGGTGGTTGCTTAGAGCCAGAGTCGAGACGCGAATTGTTTGCAAATTGAGTAGCAAATAAATTTGCTTTCTCAGTTGCAGAATGAGCCAGTGACCCATCTGGCTTTTGCATAGGAGGCAGTGAAGGACGGCAGAAGTTAGACTCAACCGATTTCGATAGGGACCAGAACTGCTTGCTGCCTGGTGGGTAGGTTGCTAGTTTCGCTCCTATTCGGCTGACATGGTTGAATCTAGCCTTGCGTAAAAACCTTTTGCACGACTTTTGGGCGCAGTTAAAGGCTCTCTTCTTTCTGAGGATTTTCCGCGCAGATTCTTTGCGATCGCGTGCCTGCACCCAGGCTTGGTATGCAGACTGTTTTAGAGCGTCAGCACGAACACAGTCCGCATTATACCAAGGACGGGCTTTGTGACCAAGCGGAATGTCGGAGAATGGGATGAAATATTCCATTCTCTGCTTAATCACATCTGCAACTGCATCAGCAGAGCGCGAAGGATCACTCGAAGAGAAGCACGTTTGCTGCCAAGGGTATGATGCAAAGAAACCTCGCATCTCATCCCAGTTTGCCGACTCGTATCGCCAGACTCGCCTCAAGCCCCGGGGACTATCATCCGGAGGAGAGCAGACAGATACGGTTTTCACCACACAGTGATCGGACGTACCCAGCGGTGCTGAGACGGATACTGAGTGTCTGTGAGGATCATTTGTCAGCAACAAGTCAAGGCAATTAGGTGTATGGCCAGCGATATCCGGTATACGCGTTGCTTGGTCCACCAGCTGGGTTAGATCTAGTGCTAAGGCAAACCTTCGCACCTCCCTACCAGCATGGTCAGTTTTCTGGTATGGGTATAGCCACTCGTTGTGGTGGGCATTAAAGTCCCCCAGAAAAACAAGTTCCGCTGTTGGATATCTCTGGAGTGCAGTATCAGCCGTCTCAGTGAGATATTCAATTAGTCCTGTTGTCTCCTGATCACCGCTGTGCGCCCGGTAGACACCGACGTAGAGAGATTTCTCAGCTCCGGTGTCAGCAAGCAGCCACAGCACTGAAAAACCTGACTTCTCGAAGCAACGGAGACGTTTACAGCAAATGTCATCGCGAACATACACACAGACCCCTGCTCGTTTCTTGAACTTATGTTCAAGAGTGTATCCAGGGTAGTTGAGGTATGACACGTCCAACGGGGTTGCTATCTGCGTCTCCGTTAGAAAGAATAGGTGCGGCTTCTCGGTCTCAAGGTGGTGATGGACCGGATCGAGATTGGAGTGCAATCCTCTGATGTTAGTGAGTTGCACTTTTAATGGGAGGAAATTAAGCCGTTGTGTAATCTTTCTCTTTAGCTTCTTCATTTCATATCTTATGGAGTGAACAAAGGGGTGTGAAAAATATGATGAACGTGCCCTTCACCACAGAAGGAACTCTTAGGCTCCACTGATCGTAAGGGGAATTCACCTGGAGACCGCGGGGACGCCCGAACCCCCCCGGAACGATCCACCGGGTCCTCCCAACCAGTCGCCGACTGGCACGGTGGAGCGTTACGGGATTTTTCGCGTGGTGGCGGGGCAGCCTTTGCACGTGGCTGGCGCGCAATTCGGGCCCCCAACTGCCAGCGGTCGGCCAACGACTGGAACCGTGCTTCGGATCCCGCTGCCCTCCAGAGTGAGTTACCCGATACAGTTTTGCCTAGAGACCAAGACCGGTATTAAGCAGCGTAACGCATCAAATTTCAAACCCCCAATTGGCACTGGTACTCCCGCACACCGACGGAACGCGGCAGAGCCACTTGGCGCCGGACTTCGGCAGGAGGGTGGTTGCAAACCAGGCGGCCCATTTCTGAGCCTACCACCGCTTGTAGGATCTTCTGCCGCTACCACATATAGAATGCGGCAACGTTGCCCGGGGTGGACCGCTAGGAGGTAGATCCCACCCACCTAATTTCTTCTTCCTTTATTTGTTTAGGTAGTTTATTGTAGATTTTAATTGACATTATGTATGTACTATTAGAATTTAATTTTAAGTGGCTAATTGGTAGCAACAACATATTTTTATGTCGTATAGTATATTTGGAATGTCCCACAATGCCGGCGGTCTGGTCACGCCATGTACGACGTCGTACCTCTCAACACAAGTGAGAGTGCTATTCTAACTATATATATAAGTTATCTATATAATACTTTATCCATACTTGATCGTCACGCAAAGCAACAAACTGAACTGAGTCCACTTAGTCCAAGTCCCAAAATGACGGCGGTCTGGTTACGATGTGTTGTGTACGCCGTTGTACCTCTTAATAATGCAAGTGAGTGTAATTCTAATTCTATATGTATAATACCTATACTGTACAATACTTTATCTATCGCTATATATGATCGTCACGCCAAGTAACAAACTCAAATTAGTCTACTTAGTCCAAGTGCCACAATGCAGGTGGTGTAATCAGAAAAAGACGACTCTAAATATGAGATGAAACCAGAGTAATTAGCCTGCTTCTGGGTAAGCTCGCTACATCGTAGACCTCATTTCTGTCCTCGGGCAAGATTGTGGTCAAAAAGCAAACCCATCTTCAATAAAAATAAAATAAAAGAAAAAAACTAAAATTCTATTAAAAATGAGATGCGTCATCATATTTTACGTCTGGCGGCAGTATTAGGCTATAACGGAGTACGTAGGATCCCATCTGAGTGAGGTTTATGTAAATATACAGTTTGGAAAAGAAAAGAAAATCGTAAACAAACAATACTTTAGTACAACAATGTCCGTTAATTGACCTGTTGACGGCCTTCCCAGCGTAACGACCCGGCGTGACGTTGCGATGATTTAAAAATGATATCGTGCAGTTAAGTTCTACAGTCCGTGTCATTATTAACGGTTTTCTTTATTTCATAAGTAATCATAAATCATTTATTACCAAGAAAAAGTTACAAATTACAAGTACTGGAGCCCTGCGCTAAGTAAAAACTCTTTACAATTGATAGAAATATGCACTTGGTAGAATAGCATAGGGTACTTTTAAATTCCCACGGGAGCGAAGTCTCGGGGCGTGGCTAGTTGTGAAATAAAAATCGCATGCAAAAACATTTTCATGTAAAATGTTACCAAGACGAGAACATAAGACTCGCACTGTCATAAAGTTATATCTCATGTAGAGTCGAGCGTCAAAATTGAACCTAAATCGTGTACCCAGGAGACTGGCGACGTTACCTCTTGGAATAGCCAAACTTAAATGATGGCCAAATTCATAACATCTGATAATAGAAGCGGCAGAAGTCATTTAATTGTAAGACATTATGTTGTAAAGTGACGTCTTCGGAGAAAATGCAGCAGTGGAGTTTGTTGTGCCGGCTCTTCTCCACTTGCGCTTTGGAGGCGGGGTGGTAACCTTAGCTTAAAAGTACTTTTATGACGTCAACTAACTAAAAAACTAGGACGGACGGACGGACTGAACGATCTTATAAGGGTTCCTTGTCGGACTACGGAACCCTAACAAGAATATGACAATTTAAATGTGCTATTTTTTTGCCTGTTTAAATAAAACAATGGATTTTGAGAATTAAATTATACGTCAGTGTTTGGGAGCGTTCAAACCAATACTATTTAATCCCAATTTCTTTACACTATTTGTTTACATTATAATTTTAGGGCTGTGGCACGGGCACAGCTATCAGTTTAGACCATACATACATACATAGTATCACGTTTTTATCCCTTACGGGGTAGACAGAGCCAAGAGTCGTGAGACTCGAAGGCCACGCTTAGCTGAATAGTGGGCTCTCTGATGGAACGGAGATTCAGGTATAGTGACAGGTTGCTAGCCCATCGCCTATGAGTGGAGGAATCCCCAGTTTAAAGCCTCCTCGATTGACTTTTACAATCTGCACGGAAAGAGAAGCAGCTGGCACATTCTATGTTTTTTCTTCACTCCCAGGCAACATGGAAGTTTAGACCAAAGCAACTAAATATACCTTTTACTTCTCTAATAACAGAAAACACCATTCAATATTTATCGACATGGTGTATATAGTCCACGACACGCTGCCAGCTGTCTGACGTGACATGACAACGGCGACATAATAATTAATTTGATTGCTTTTAACCATAGACTTATAATATACATGCTTTTAACGATATCACAATAACGTGTACGAGTTCTATAAATGGAAGCGTTTTGGAAGGTTAAAGAAAAGAGTGGCTTTTTAAGGTCGTTAGAAGACCTCCGAGTAATGATTTATCACGATTGTCGTCTCTTTTAGATTTATTTATCAGTGCGAGGAAATAAGAGCTATAAATAGGTTTTCGTTTATTCGTGTTTTTAATTCGAGTTTACTTATTTTATATGTTGGAATTTATTCATTTATATAATATATAATTCAAAGGTGACTGACTGACATAGTGATCTATCAATGCACAGCACAAACCACTGGACGGATCGGGCTGAAATTTGGCATGCAGGAGATGTTATGACGTAGGCATCCGCTAAGAAAGGATTAACGCGAACGAAGCCGCGGGCACTAGCTAGTTTATTCATATAGGGTTTTGAAGGCCTGCCTACATCTTGCTTCCGAAGAAGAAAAACACTTACACTCATAACTGAGCCCCGGGGCTCCACTGCCATGAGATTTTCGGGATAAAAAGTAAACTATGTGTTATTCCAGGTTTCGTAGTACCCGTGTACTAAATTTCATCGTTATTCGTCTAGTCGTTTTTGCGTAAAAGAGAAACATCCAAAGAAACAAATATCCATTCGCACAAACTTCAGGTTTATATAATTATTAAGGCCCATTTAGACGGTGCAAGTTTCTTGTACAAGAGCAATAATTGCAGTGCAACAATTGACTATCAATAATTGCAAGCAACTGTTGTTTAGACCATGCGAGTAAATTATTGCTTCAATTTAATTGTATGCAACAGGCAAAAAATTTGCACCGTCTAAATGGGCTTTTATAATAAACTAGCTGGCGCCCGCGGCTTCGCTCGCGTTAATCCTTTCTGAGGGATGCCTACGTATTAACATCTACATGCATGCCAAATTTCAGCCCGATCCGTCCAGTGGTTTGGGCTGTGCGTTGATAGATCACTATGTCAATCAGTCAGTCAGTCACCTTTGAGTTATATATATATATAAATAGGATAATAATATATGTGGAAAAGAAAAGGTAATAGGTAAGACAATTAAGTTATGTGTTTCTACTTAATTATCACGTCGCAACAAGGAATGTGCCTAGGAAGAACAAGGTCAATCGATTTGTATTGTACCCCAACCGTCTAAACATCTCTGAGGCGACGTACACGTAGACGTACCTTCATAAAAACAGGGATCTTGCCTACCTTACTTTTTCACCAGATGTTCATATTTATTTTATGTGATTTAGGCTGGTAAATAATAAATAAATAAATATATACGGACAAATCACACAGATTGAGTTAGCCCCAAAGTAAGTTCAAGACTTGTGTTAAATCATACTATTATGGGATGTTTGGCTAAATCTACTAGACGGATTTTGATGAAATTTGGTACACGAGTAGAATATTTGGTACGCAGCTAGTAATTTATATATATACTAGCTTTCGCACGCGGCTTTGCCCGCGTGAATTTCTCACGGGAGCAGAGCTTTTTCCCGGGATAAAAGGTACCCTATGTCCTTCTCCGTACTTCCAGCTATGTGTATGCTCAATTAAACTTAAAAAATTAAAACTAAATTTCAGGAAGATTGGTTCAGTAGATAAAGCGTGAAGAGGTAACAAACAAACCAACAAACAAACAAACTGACTTTCGCATTTATAATATTAGTTAGGATAGGATTAAGATTAACTTTATTTTTGGATTTTTGTGCATCTCAGATGCAATTAGTAATAATATCATAACAAATCATATCTTATTTCTATATGAGAGTACTTTGATATATTAACTTCTCCAGTAATAGGTGAAGTTATCATAGCATCTTTTTTTTAATCTGTTTAATGATTGACAAGGTTTAAAGCAGTTTTAAGCGAGTGGCTAAACATTTATTTAAGTTGAAAACATGTTAGATGAAAGTAATTTTGCATATCAATGAAATATTTATGTACTCTAGGCTCCGCCACGAGACCGTACATCAAGATCTTATTTTTCTACGCCTTCCTGGCGGCTACTTTAGATAGGTATAGAATGTAAGAAGGTAGGTACCAAGAAAGAAATATATAAAATCGAGCTTTTACATCATGTATGAAAAATATGTACCTCTTTATAGATACCTACTTATTTTTTTACGGGCTCGTGGCGCGTTTAGATAATATTTTTGAACTCAAATCAAATACAGTAAAACAAGTTCAAAATCGTAAACAAAACTGAAACAATCATAGAAATTACCGCCAATTCCCTTTACGAGTCCGGCACAAAACGAGCTAAGTTATTCAGGCACATTACCAAGTTACCTGAACTTCGCACACATGTTTGGAACTTGGAATGCGTTTATTGCATAGCGCGGTGTCTGAAGCACCAGCTATTGCATTTTGAATGGAGAACGAGCGTTTGTCACTGGCCAGTAATTAATAGTTCTCTGAAATGCTGGCCGGTTTTATTTTTTTAATGTTCTTTTTTACCATGAGGACCGCGTTACTCAAACGTGTATTCTCTTCTGAATTTAAATGGCGAAAATAAGGCCCCCTTTTTGAGGATATAAATTTTATTTTAATAAATCTATTTATTACAACTATCATTAGGTTCATAGTAGGATTTTATTGTCAAAAGATAGACTATGTTTTAAAAAAAGGTATGTGTAATAAAATTCTATATATTTTTGTCTGGTTATAAAATAAAAAAGCTTTTCCTTTTTGACGAAAAACACACGCAACTCTATATCCCCATTTTTCGTAACTTTAACAAGAGTATCGGTAAAAAAATATCCATGTTTTTGTTCCATCATTAACCCTTATTGATAAAGTATGCCCCTTCACGTTGCAAGGGTATCGAGTTTAATCAAAATATTGACTGGGGATCACAATTTCATGGAAATTTATGCAAACTCGAGCGCGGCTAAGCAATCTCCTTAATGAAAACCGCTGACTTATGACGTCCTGGCCACTTTTAATTTGTTTTTAATAAATATTGTTAATTTGTGTCAATATTTTCTTTTGCGCGGGAATTTGATATTTATTTTTCTGCTTGGTTTTCTTGTCGGCCAGTGCTTGACATCTTTTAGTTAAGGTATTTAACTTTTGCAGCTTTTTGTGAGCCATTCAGGTATTTGATGTTTTATTTTATTGCATTTTCAAGTACATTGAGCCTATTAGTATATTAGGAGCCCTTTGTTTGAAATAAGCCATTAATTCGAGGTGTTAAAATAAACCTTAAAAATGTTTAGATGAACCTTAAAAGCTCAAAAAAATTAATAGTTAATTTTATCATCTATCAAATATGTCAACGTCTGAAGTAAGGGTTATATATATTTCATTAAATAAGATTACAGAACGGCCACAACCTAAATATGATTTAATCGTGTACCCAAAACTAGTGGCCATTAAATTACAACCACACTAACAAAGTTGTATTTCAATCCCCCAAAATAGTTAACGACGAAATAATGACAGTATCGCAAACAGTTGCCACTTTCCCCACAATCTATTTAGTTTTACACTCCTTATCAACACTGATTACACTTTTTCACACCTATTTTCCGAGTATCAATCATATTTTTACCGCCAAAAGGCGAATGGCTTCAAATCCAAAAGGCGGTACGCGTCAACAACTTTTTTCACGCATTTATATTCTAGCATACAGCCATAAATCAAACTAATCTATGTTGCATTATTACTAAACCAGTAAAAAAATACACCAGCTAGATACATTCGAAAATGAATCTAGTTTAAAGGGCATACAGTCTAAAATTGATTGACCGATCGTGAGTTATTCCGTCAGTACTGGCTGGAGTGACCAAATATTTTTCTTATCTTTATAAGATGAAAAAATTGGGCGCGTTTTTATTATTCTTTTGTTCGGGAAGCTTTGGAGAAATAAGTACTTTGATGCCTTTGTTATAAAGACGGTATTATCGTGGGCTGGCATGCGGGATTAATTGATTTTTCATTGTTTTGGTTAGCAAAATGTAAATGCTTGGGAGTTGAAAAGTCTTTGCTTTATGTAGAGTTAGACAACTTTATCAATTTATTTATTTTAAGGCGCAAAATATATATAAGTATGTAGATATTTAAGAAACTAGATATTGCTATACTAGCTGGTATGTAACATCTGTTTAAGTCTTTCTAATGGAATTTCATATTTTGAAGCCAAATGGAAAGAAAACAAAAATCATCCCTTAGATAAAAATGTTTTAACTATTCGCTCAAAATTAATCAAGAAAATCTTAGTAAAAATTTTAGTAAAACAAGCTAAAGTGGATCTGAAATTGCAGCCAACTATCTCATAATCACTAGCGACACCTACGTTAACCTATCTAGACACGGAAGGGGTAAAAATCCCCTTGAAGGAGGTTATATCACACGAATTAATCAGATTCCTCCAACTCCAAAGGGATTTTGAACTTTAAAGCTTTAGTGCTAGAGTTGAATTTCAAAAGATAAATTTTCATTGGATAACCATCGGAGTGCCATGTCCGTAATTCAATTATTACGCGCGGACGCTTCGTACTAACGATCTTTTGGATGTAGGACATTATTTCTAGTAATATGTTCTAACTTTGTCTGAAAAAATTGCGGGACGATCTCATTGGTTTTTACAGTGATAATTTAATTTAGTTATGGTTTAAATTTAGAAATTAAAGTGTAATTTCAATTGATTGAGTTATTGAAGGTAGGAATGCTTCTCATCTTTCTATTGTAGAGCGTAGTTGGAGGAAACGGCAAGCTTGTAACAAAATGGAAAGTATTTACATACTGAGCCGACTTTAAAAAGGAAACTTAGATAGGAAAAGTGCTAAAGAAGAAGTGCTCCTACAGTAGGAGAGTGTAGAAGGAGTTGGACGTTGCTCCTAATTAAAAAAAAAATATAGAGACAAGGTGCATAAAAATCCTAATAAACTATGCATAAATGCGAAAGTTTGGATGTGAGTTTGTGACTTTGTGAGGAAATTTGGTGTATGGGTGAAAAAATACCGGGAATAGCACATAGGCTTTTTATCCTGAAATTCCCATGGAGCGAAGCCCCGGGGCGTGGTTAGTATTCAATGAAAAGCCGGAAGAATTAATGTTATTGAATGTGAAATTTAAGAAAAAAATATATAAAGAGTAGTTGAATTTTTTTTATAGTCTTAGCGATTTCTTTGATAACTAACCACTAATTTTTGCACGCTTTTTACTTTTTTTTTTATTATTTATTGAGGAACAACTAACAATTACAAAATAAAATCTTAACAATATGTATTACATGCAACAATTGGTAATTATGTAACCAACTACGTTATCCACAGTTTGAACGAACAAGTTTTAAAAGAAAAGATTGCCACTAGATGCATGAAGGAAGTAAATTAAAAAATACAAGTTACATAAATGAAATATGGGAAATCAGACATAACTATTGGTTCAAAATATGTATACCTATGTGAGAAAGCATTACAATTATAAAACTTTAAGAAAACATGTTTGTACTTTATATATTTATGTAACAACTTGTAGTACCCTGTTTTGAACACATAAAGCAGTGGTTCCCAAACTTATTTTGTCTACTGCCCACTTTGAGAATAAATATTTTTTTAGCGCCCCCATTTTTTCACCTTTTTAAAAACCACTATAACTTCAAATTAAATTAATTAATTATTGTGACCTAAGTATATATGTATATTAACGGAGAATTCTAAACGAAATATTACATTGTTTATATAGGAATGCTTAAGCAGCACGCACCGACAGGAATAAAACAAACATGCATAAACTCGTTTATCTCATTCGACGCTCAATCGTACTCAACAAGTCCGAACAAGTATTCAATGAAGCAGCAAACTGATACAGGAATGCACAATTCGGGTTATTTAACAAAAACTTGTTAAAACATGATAGATATCTACGAGTACTAATAACTATTAAAATGCGAAAGTGTGTCTGTTGCCTTTTTATTTGTTTGTTTGTGTCTACTTTCATTACGAAACGGAGCGACCGATTGACATGATTTTCATTTTTTCTATATTCAATAAAATAGGACAGATATATGAACTACGCTGAGAGAAATATAAAACCGAGTTTGAGCAATCTTTTAATTTATATTAGTTGATGTTCACAAGTTGTTGTTGAGAGTCGAGAGCTCTTGCAGTCGTTGTTTAAGAGGCCTCCTAGCTAAATAAAGCTCCTAGCAAAAAAAAAACATTTTCTTTCTGGGTCTCTTACCGCCCCCCTTGAGACCTGCAGCGCCCACAAGGGGGCGTTATCGCCCACTTTGGGAACCTCTGACATAAAGATATAAATATGAAAAAATCTAGAGGTATTAGTTCGTCTAGAAATCTTAAAAGTATCTTAATTTTGTCGAAAGAATCGTATTCGGAAAAGAGAAAATATTAACCAAGCTGAAAATTAAATATTATTAAAAATGTGAATATACTTAATACAAACTTTAACTGGATAATAACCGTAACCGATCCGGTAACCGGAGCGTGAACCGGGATGACGCGCGCAGTTACACACGATAAATGAGCGCTTCTTTATTTTATACTAGCTTTTGACCGCGGCTTCGCCCGCTTGAATTTACCCACGGAACAATGCTTTTTCCCGAGATAAAAAGTACCCTATGTCCTTCTCAGTACTTCAAACTACGTGTATGTGAAATGTCAGGAAGATTGGTTCAGCAGATAAAGCGTGAAGAGGTAACAAACTCACTTTCACATTTATAATATTAGTTAGGACTAGCCGCGCCCCGGGGCTTAGCTCCCGTAGGAATTGCGGGATAAAAAGTATCCTATGTGCTATTTCCGGTATTTTTCTACCCGTATGCCAAATTTCATCGAAATCCGTCCAGTAGATTTTGCGTGATTGAGTAACAAACATCCTCACAAATTCACAAACTCACATCCGACTTCCGACTTTCGCATTTATAATAATAATTATTAGTAGGAGTAAGATTTATAGTTTTTTATTGCCCGTCGTATTATAAACTAGATCTAAGTGTGTTTAATAGTGTCCTACTTAAGTGGGAATACTTTCCTATGACCATAACGCTCTGTGATTTTTTCGTGACTGTTAGAAAATGTTTTTTTTTTATTTGTTGTTGGTCGTATGGTAAGAATTTTCTAAATGGAGGAAATTAACATACTGTGCCAACCCACATAAAAGTGGGAAAAGGTCCGTGAGAAGAAGAAGAAGGTAAGAATTTTTTCTTCTAGGATGAAGAAAAAATTCTTACCTTCTTGCAAGCACAACATGTTTCAAGCAAGGATGCTTGATACCTTTTCAGCCTTTCCTTTCTGGGTTATCTGTGAATTTTGGGATCATTATCATCATCTCGAAATGGCAAAAAATTAGATTTTTTTTTACCAGTATTTGGCCACTTCCACCGTTCTAACGTTGCCCTCATTCAAGTCCTCCAAGGTACAAGAAGAAGATGTTAAAAGATGAGCCTTAGTGACTGTGGAGATTGAACGGCTCCACAGTCAGACGATTTAATTTGGGATAAAAAGCACCTACTAACATTTCCAAATTCTATCTACAATCTTTCATTAGAAATTTCACGTAGTCAGAGCGTGAATCGGAATGACGCGCGCCATTTCACCAGCGACATAGGTTAGGTTCTTACGCTCAATTACGGATTTCTAACCGATTGAAAAAGGAAAAAGGCGCGATAATATGTATGTATATATGTATGTAAACCGATTGAACTGACTTTAACCCGTCGACTCCAGTCAGGAGTCGCTCCTTGTTTGGTAACGTAGTTAGAGTTGGGCATCGAGATATTATGTACTAGTTGGGTGTAAAAAATGGCCCAACACAATTTTTTTTTTTTTTTTATAACATAGGGCGGCAAACGAGCAAGCGGGTCACCTGATGGTAAGCGATCACCGCTGCCCATGGACTACTGCAACACCAGGGGTATCACAAGAGTGTTGCCGGCCTTTCAAGAAGATGTAGACTCGTTTTTTGAAGGTTCCAATGTCGTATCGGTTCGGGAATACCGCCGCAGGAAGTTGGTTCCACAGTTTGGTCGTACGTGGCACGAAGTGTCTTTTAAAACGTACGGTGGTTGACAGCCAGTCATCCAGATGGTATGGATGAAACTTCAGCCTGTGACGGATGGTACGGTGGTGAAATCCTGCGGCAGGTATTACGTCGAACAATTCATCAGAGCACTCCCCATGATACATTCGGTAAAGAATGCACAAGGATGCGACATCCCTACGCAGAGCCAGAGGATCGAGACGGCTGACGAGATTCTCGTCATCGACGATGCGAATCGCACGACGTTGAACGCGGTCTAAAGGGAGAAGTTGGTATTGAGGTGCCCCAGCCCACAGATGGGAACAGTATTCCATATGTGGCCTAACTTGTGCCTTGTATAGCTGAAGGCGATGCGCCGATGTGAAATACTGCCTTGCTCTGCCTAGGACACCCAGTTTTTTGGAGGCCAACTTAGCCTTTTCCTTAAGATGACCGCGAAATTGAACGTCGCACGAAATCTCGACGCCTAGAATTTCGATCTTCGGCCGCGTATCTAGTGAAGCGCCTGGAACGAAGGAGATACGACGAAGGGGCTTTTCTTCGCGGTGAACGCACAAACTTGTGTTTTTTTGGGTTAAATTGGACCAAGTTGCAGTGACCCCAATTTGAAACCTGGTGTAATGAAGTTTCAACCTCAGACACAAGTTTTGTTCGACACTCGGAGACGCGCGCCCGAGAAATGTTAGCTTGACCGGTATAAGAGGTGTCTACCGTGCTATCATCCGCATAACAATGAATGCTGCTGGATTGAAGCATATCATTGATATGCAAAAGAAAGAGCGTCGGGGACAGAACACAGCCTTGAGGGACACCAGCATTCACGGGCTTGTATTCGGAGCATGAACCGTCAACAACGACTTTAATGCTGCGCCCTGTGAGGAAACTGGTAACCCATTGGCATAATTTCTCGGGCAACCTGTAGGAAGGAAGCTTCGATAGAAGGGCTTTGTGCCAGACCCGATCGAAGGCTTTCGCCATGTCCAAACTGGCCGTCAGGGCTTCCCCCTTATTCTCAACCGCTTTCGCCCATTTATGGATCAAGAATACCAAAAGATCGCCAGCAGACCGTCCATGACGAAATCCGTACTGGCGATCGCTTATAAGCTGGTGCTCCTCGAGGTACAACAGGAGCTGGCGGTTTATAATGGACTCCATTATTTTGGAGAGCAAGGAGGTAATGGCAATGGGCCTGTAATTGCCAGGGTCAGAGCGATCACCTTTTTGGGTATTGGGTGGACTAAAGCAATCTTTCATGCAGACGGGACGACGCCTAAAGAGTAGGAGTGTCGAAAAAGACGCGTCAAGACCGGAGCCAACTCAGGAGCGCAAGTTTTGAGCACAACGGCAGGATTCCATCGGGTCCATTAGACTTGTGGACTTCGAGGGAGAGAAGTGATTTGCGAACAGTTTTTTGAGTAAACCGGATGTCCGGCATAGTACTCGCGCAACGTGGTATAGTCGGAGGAGGCTTCCCACCGTCGTCCAAAGTAGAGTTAGATGCAAAAAAGGTGCCCAGGAGATCGGCTTTCTCTCTTGCATCATGGACTAACGTGTCATTTGCCGTGCGCAATGGTGGAAAGGATGGCTGACAAAAATTGCCCTGGACAGCTTTGGCAAGAGACCAAAATGAGCGTGTACCCGAGGGTAGTTTGGCAAGCTTCTCACCAATTCGTCCGATGTGTTTCGGCCTTTGCCGTAGCCACAGTTTTTTTAAAGATCTAGAGGCAAAGTTATACTCCCTTTTAAGGACATTCGCATCAGGATCCTTAGCTGCCATCGCGTTGGACCAGGACTGAAAACTTGCTTGCTTTTGGCAAAACGCTTCTTTGCAAGAGCGGTCAAACCAAGGCTGAGACTTGCCACCGACGGGCACAACAGAACTTGGGACGAAAAGTTCCATGCCCTGCGATATCACATCAGCAACAGAGTCGGCAACGGCAGAAGCATCCCGAAGCGAGAAGCAAACTTCGCCCCAGGGGTAGGGATGAAAAGAAGGTCCGCATCCCATCCCAATCTGCTGACTTGAAGTGCCAGACACGGCGACAGCCGGCGGAACGAGGCCGTAATTTGCACGTGGATGGCACCATGCTCCGGATTAGGCAATGGTCTGATGAGCCAATAGGGGCACCAACAGATACTACATAGCCATCCGGATGGGAAGTCAGCAGGAGATCAAGCCGTGAGGGCGTATGGCCTTCCACATCAGGTATGCGTGTGGGGGCTGAAACCATCTGAGACAGACTATAGGCCGCGGCAAATGCGTGAACAGATCTACCCGCATGATCGGTTTTTCCCGATTGGAGCCATTCTATATGGTGGGCGTTAAAGTCCCCAAGAATTATTATTTCCGCGGATGGAATCTGTCGCAGCACATAGTCCGTTGCAGTGCCAATATGCTCCATGAGTCGGTCAGTTTCGGCATCACCACTATGGGACCTGTAGAGGCAAGCGTAGACGCGAGGGTGGTCGTCGCAATCTACACGAAGCCATAGAGTGGACAGGTCTTTGCCTTCAAGATTGCATAGACGGCGAACACAGACATCGTCCCTGACAAAAACGCATACACCAGCGTGTGGCACGAATTTGTGCTCGATTTTGTAGCCGGGATAATGTAGGTATGACGTATCCGCTGGAGACGATATCTGGGTTTCCGTCAAAAAGAATAAGGCAGGCTTTTCTGCCTCCAGATGGTAGTGGACAGAGTTGAGGTTTGAGTGAATACCCCTGATATTGCACAGATGGACATGGTGTGCATGGGGGGGTGCCGTAGCCTTATCTTGAGCAATGACGAGCGGGATTTTGCCCTCCCCAGAGTACGTAGGGCAGCCCAAGCAAGAATGCTCAGGGAGGGATTCTCCTGTACGTAACGTACCGGTACCCTCCTGGGGTACTCTACTATGAAATTCCGCTGCCATGTTGAGGGGGTGGGGGGAAGGGGTGGGCCTCCGGCTCTCTCACTCACCGAACGAAGCATAGAAGCGTTAAGGCAACTACTCAAACGTCGATTTTCTGTGAGAGGGTGGTACTTCCCCGGACGAGCCGGCCCATTCATGCTACTAGCAAAAATTTGGCCAGTAGCGTGGCTCTACCACACAAAAATTACTAATGATAACTATCGATATTTTTGATCATTTCATGGTTGATGTTGATTATACATATATGTCGAAACCATAGAAGTAATATGTAAGTATTTTATGATTTTATGAATGAGCGATTTTTCTGACACCTAATAAGAAAAAAAAAATCAGTGTAAAAAAGTCTCAACAGATAGCGTTTTATGAAAGCCGAGTCGTAATAATGGTTGAACCTATATGGTGCGCTTCTTCTTGTCAACCAGAGGCAGAAAAAATCACATAACAGTTTGACAGTTGCACAAATCACAATATAGATACTTTTTAATTGTTTTTTTTTTACTAAGTTTTATTTTTTTTAAATGCCAATCCCGTGAATTTTTTGCTTTTTGTATGGAACTTTTTCTCTCGCCTTTTACTAAGCGCCATCTATGAAGTCATCTGGAACTATTTTTTTTTTTAATTTGTGTCACGGAAAATCCCTCATTGCATGGTCAAAACTAAGATGAAGAGAAGGGTGCATTACATAGACATAGAAGAAAGAAAATGTCATTCTTGAATATTTTTTTCTATGCTATCGAATTTCCAGCTTAAAGCGGGTGCAACTGTCTGCCATTGTTTCTCCCAAAAGGATGAATTTATTTAGAATAAAATATCAAACAACTACGCAATAGAGTTGAAAATGGCTGGAATGTTTTAGAAAAATGAAGACTTCACCTCAGGTTTTAGATTAAAAGATTGTCTGAAACGTGCCCTGCTTTGTAATGGCACGTACCTGTCTAGCACATTTATTATGTACATTTTTAAATGGTACTAGACTGAAATGGCCTGTGGTGTGGCCCTAGAATAGCACCAACCCATCTCTTCCCGTGGGTGTCGTAAGAGGCGACTAAGGGATTTAAAACACCGGAGGATGGGCAGCAGCATCTTTCGCGTACTATGCAATCACACTGCGATCGCCAACCCGCCTGCCAAGCGTGGTGATTACGGCAAAACCCCCCATTGGGGGAGGCCTTTGTCCAGCAGTGGACGTCTTTCGGCTGAGAGAAGAAGACTGAATTTCGTGGAATAAATATGGTAGCTTCCATTTGCAATTTCAATTCGTCTTTGCTTGTCGACTTTGGGTGGTCCATAGAATACTTCCTACTAATAATATACCTAAATGCGAAAGTTTGGATGTGAGTTTGTAAGGATGTTTGTTACTCAATCACGCAAAATCTCCTAGGCGTATTTAGATGAAATTTGGTATATGGGTAGAAAAATATCGGGAATAGCACATAGCGTACTTTTTATCCCGAAATTCCCACGGGAGCAAAGCCCCGGGGTGCAGCTAGTTTGGAATAAAGAAGGTAGTGTCAAAAATCTACTTTAACCGAGCCGACTTTATCCAAACTATCGATACATAGGTAGCCAAGCGTTTCATATCAGTCTCATTTATTCCTAAAATAAAGTACCCAAACTAGCGATACATAGGTAGCCAAGTGTTTCATATCAGTCTCATTTATTCCTAAAATAAAGTACCCAAACTAGCGATACATAGGTAGCCAAGCGTTTCATATCAGTCTCATTTATTCCTAAAATAAAGTCTAAGTTTCCAATTGACAATGCATAATTTGGTCGATGTATTTTTTTACTATAATTATTTTTCACCTTGTATAAAATGTGCATATTGGCGATCTAGCGTACTTTGCTTATTTTTTTTTGTACGAAAATTCTAAAAAATAACTTACTTCTAAAATGGAAGGTAGAGTTTTTATTCGATCTCGCTTTTAGAAACTTCTTCTTACTTAACACATAATAGGTTTTTTAAACATCTTCTCAGTATTCATGTCGTCTTTTTCTAATGCCGACCTAAAACTTACTTAGGACCTGGTATTCAAATAGGATCTTATTTATAACGTGTCTTGAATATAGGTAGGTAACTTACTTATGGCGATTTTTTTTTATTTTTAATTTTATAAAAGACCAGCTGCGCCTCGGGGCTTCGCTCCCATGCTAATTTCAGGATAAAAAGTACCCTATATGCTATTTCCGGTATTTTTCTGCCCGTATACCAAATTTTATCGAAATCTGTCCAATAGATTTTGCGTGATTGAATCACAAACATCCTCACAAATTCACAAACTCACATCCAAACTTTCGCATTTATAATATTAGTAGGATGGGTTTGCTCTTGACCACAATCTTGTCCGAGGACAGAGATGAGGTCTACGATGTAGCGAGCTTACCCAGAAGCAGCCTATTCACTCTGGTTTTGAAGAGAGTCAGGTTACGTTAAATTAAGTACGTGCAAGCTGTTCATACATAGACGTGGGATGTGACCAAAAACCAAATACTTAATGTTCAAAATCCTGTATCATTGTTCCTTTTGTTAACCTACTTAAGTCCTAGGCTCGTAGAAATTGGTAAACATTTGGTTTACCAATTTATAGGAGCTTAGGACTCCAACTTATTGTTATGGTAATAAACTGTAATAAATCTATTTATAGCTCGCCTGCGTCTGTGCCGTACTATCCAATGTAGATGTAGGTTATAAATCATTTTTCGTTATTGGCTCTTCGGGAAATGATGACAGTTCAAAGAAAAAATACACTTTTGACTGTAGTCAAGTGATTTTTTTCCCTCTGGCTGTAGTTACTATGCTATGAAGTATTTTTGTGTGTGTGTTACAGCACAAGTGATCTAATACTGGTGTCAGAGTAGTCATAGCCGGCGACTCCGCCATGGAATAAGTACAAAACATCTATGTACGTTAGTTCTAAAGTCCGGCCAACTTCCGCGCGCGAAACGGAGAGTCCGTGTTGCTCTATGTAGCCGGCATGCCAAATTAATGCTAAAATACAACTTTTAATTATTTTTAAAGGGAATAAATACCATATAACAATAAAATTGTAAACTAAACTTAATTAAGTAACTACTTAGATCATATTTTATTTATTTTTCTTATTCCTAATAAAAGCTAAAAATAAATTTACCAAAATATCTTCATAGGTTACTTCAAGAAAGTAAGTACAGGTTAAGAAAACCAACTAAGAATATTTTTTGAAATAACAACACAAATTTAAATAGTTTTGTTGTAAATTTTATTGAAAATAAATTAAACTGAATTAATAATGTTTTGTTCAAGTACAAGTTCAACAAACTAACGCCATCTATTTATTACGTGTGTTGCGTAAACTGTTTAACCGACTCGATTGACAGCGCATGCGTACTCGTTTCGAGGCCACGGTCAGGAACACACAAAGATAGCACGCACACTAGCGCCAGCGGCGGCGAATACCGAACGCGTCGCTGTCAGTGTCTGTTGTCAATATTGCAAATTATGTAGTGATATTTGTGTTTATCTATCATTATCTCACGGAAATACGTTAATATGTAAGTATTTACCTTAATTAATATTATTATTTGTTAGATGTGAAACGTATATTTTATTAATTCTGACGAATGGTGCCGTAGTAACAATATAGCCTACCAGTTTGAGTGCGCATGTGTGCGTGTCAATAGAATGTATGCGAGTTTGATATCGTTGTATTTATCATCATTACCATGTCTGACTGTGAATTAATTATTATATTATTTAATTTATTGTACCATGTTGATGTTTACATTTCTGTTAATTTCTTTACATTGTATATTTTTTTAACATAACCTATGAGTGTTTAATCTAAAATTGTTTGTTTCTGTTGCATTTTTTCATTATTTTATATGGTGTTTGTATGTATGTCAAGACAAATCTTATAAACAACACTTTTAGTGCTTTTCATACTGATTTTTAATGTGTTAAGAAATTATAATTTATTCGTGTAATGCCACATGGAAGGTCACCTTGTTTTATGACATTTTTGCAAAACATTATCTTACGAAATTATTTTTCAGATCCAAGATGAATATCAAGGCAGCTTTGGCGGTGACCATGGTCTTCGTTGGATGTTGTTCCAACGTAGTGTTCCTAGAAATGGTTGTGAAAGAAGACCCTGGAGCGGGGAACCTCGCCACATTCCTACAGTTCCTCTTAATAGCGTCCATAGGATTTTGTACCGTCGGGAAATTCGGGACTGCCAAACGGAATATACCCTTCAAGCAATACCTCATTCTAGTCGGCTTCTTCTGGACAAGCAGTGTTGCCAACAACTACGCATTTGACTTCAATATATCCATGCCTCTACACATGATTTTCAGAGCCGGATCTCTAATGGCAAATATGGCTATGGGCGTATGGATTCTCAAAAAGAAGTATTCGTTTTTGAAATACCTTTCAATTTTCATGATATCCGCCGGTATAGCTATTTGTACGATCCAATCAAGTGGTGACGTAAAGGCACCAAGAGAAACTCACGAGGATGCAGCAGAAGAAGAGAGACTGAAATTTATCGATTGGCTCTGGTGGTGTCTGGGAATAGCTATCCTGACGTTTGCCCTATTTGTGTCAGCCAGGATGGGAATTTTCCAAGAATCATTGTACTCGAGACACGGAAAACATCCTTGGGAAGCGTTGTATTATACACATTTGTTACCTCTCGTATTTTGGCTTCCCACGGCCTCAAACTTGATTGGTCATGTGAAATTAGCGACCGAAACTCCAGCTGTTGAATTCATAGGCTTCATTTTGCCTAGACAAGTGTTGTGGCTCATATTATATGTTTTAACCCAAGGACTGTGTATTAGTGCTGTGTATGTTTTGACAACCGAAAGTGCATCTTTGACTGTCACTCTCACCGTGACTCTGAGGAAGTTTGTATCACTATTATTCTCCATTATGTACTTTAAAAATCCGTTCACCGTGGGTCATTGGGTCGGCACGTTTTTAGTGTTTTTAGGCACAATGATATTTACGGAATTATTACAGAAATGCGTCGCATTGTTCATACCAATCAAAGATGAAAAGAAGAAGAAATAACATGTATTTCGGACTAGCTCAATTTTTTTTTGTATACATACATGAATTAATATTTAAGCGTTATTTTTTGTTACATATCTAAAATTCGATCAATGAAATAATATTGGTAAAATCCATTTATTCATAATCGTCCTATCATGTAAACAATCTTCACAGTACTTTTTGTCAAATTTTGTTGAAAATAAATCAAATATTAGTTCAAACCTAAACATTCTAAAGTAAAACATTTATTAACCACGAAAGTAATTTCCTAAAATGTCTATTTTAATTTATATTGTTGTAAAATCATAAAAAGACATGGTATGATTGTTTACATAATAGGTCAATTATAAATAAATGGACCATAGCTAATTACAGTAAAAACTGTATTGATAGCATAGCAATACTAATGTCAAGGTTATTGTTACACAATATTTTTTAAGTCTAAAATATTCATAAGTTATTGACACAAGCACTTGAAGGCTAGTGAATGTGAATGATAGTGAATTTTTTTTCTTGGATGAGAGAAGCAAAGTAAAGAAAATATTTAATTAGATATTTTATACTAAAATTTGTCATCGTAATCTAGTTATTATAAGTTCACATTACAATCGAAATAATGACCTGAGAAGTATAGAATAGTGCACTTTATCATGCCATAATGACGTGTGGACGAATGGCCATAATGAAATGTGATTATTTATGTGCAAGTTCATGATATATGTAATTATATTTTCAATTCAATTTCTATAAATATTACCACGAAATAATTTTGAACAAATTACAGAGCTACCTGACTTATCATTTAATCAAAACTAAAGAAAAAAATGTACTTCAAAATTTAATTAATATATATCATATAATATTTATATAAATTTATCAAAATATGAACATATCTCAAAAATTAAGCCTGTCGCAAATCGTGTTATAAGAATACTAATTCAACAAAATTAAATTATATTATTATTATTAATACTATAGATTAAATTCAAAAAGTTAAGCCAGACCCTCTTGCTTCATAGATATAAACTTTGCCATCACGTCACAAAGACCGTAAAAATTTATAAAAGTTTAATTTGGTGATATTCAATAAATTCCATTTTCTTTTTATAGTGTTAAAATCGTTAGGTCATGGGTTTATTGCATTTTAAGTTTTAAGTTCAATAACAGAAAAATACAAATTTTTAATTGTAGATCACGCAAAGCATGTAAACTCCGTTTTTTTTTTACTTGTCCTATTATGTAAACAATCTTCACAGTACTTTTTGTTGAATTTTGTTAAAAATAAATCAAATATAAGTTCAAACCTAAACATTCTAAAGTAAAACATTTATTAACCACGAAAGTAACTATTTTAATTTATATTGTTGTAAAATCATAAAAAGACATGGTAAGATTGTTTACATATAAGCTCCGAAAAAACGGAGTTTACGTTTACTAGCTAGAATCCGTTTCATCTAAAGTTATTCTGGCGGAATTTTGGTATTAAAACTTGAAGTATTTTATTAATTATTACCTATAATGTCTAATAGGTACTTTTTATAGCCAGGATTATCGTAAAAGGAGACTACATAATATGAACGTCCTAAGCCAAAACTCGTACAAAGCCGCAGGGAAAGCTAGTTTATAGTTTTATCAGTTTTACTACCAAAATTATTATTTTTATGCCATATGGCGTTAAGTCAAACATTTGACATATATATTTTTTTAAATTTTGTGCAATAAACTTTTAAATAAATAAATACCAACATTCCGCCAGAGAAACTTTGAAATGAAACGGATTGAGATTTTATTATTTTATGCCATTATTAATTTAATAACGCCCTCGCATTTTTAATAATTAATTAAAAAATAAATTGACAAAAAAAAAATATTACATATTTTGCTGAGTTTTATTTGTAAGTATACCCAAACCACATTAAAACATAAATAAAATAATGTCCCCTGCCTTGTCTGTTTTCAATAATCTCAAAAACTACTGAACAGATTTTGATGTGATATTTGATAACGTGTATATTTTAGTAGACTGGTTATTATCTTTCATTATAAGCTGTACAGTCAACTGCATATCAAGTTACCCGGAAGTTACTTGGACATGAATGCCGTGGTAGTTTATTTATTTAAAACTAGCTGTTGCCCGCGGCTTCGCCCGCGTGAGTTTCGCTTAGATGAAACATATTTTTGTGTTCAAAACAGTACCAAACTTCAATACTCAAAATTTCACCCATTTGGTTATCCCGTGTCCCGCGGGAATATATTATGTACTCGTAGTATAGTCGCTGTGTTAAAATGAATCAAAAGTGATATTTCATTCAATAAACGATCTTCGTCTGCTAGTTATCTACAATTTCCCGTGTACCACCACTCCCACCCAGAGTCCCTCTTTGTCCTACCCTGTCTCCTGTCTATTTATACCTACGTCAGTGAAAAATGCTCATCAGATTGAACGACTTTTGCTAAGGCCTATTTCCATTTATTTTATAGATTAGCTGGTCTCTTGGAGTTCTTCATCAGATGTTCCATAATCTTAAATTTTTATATGTCAGCAGAAAATGCTCATCGGGTTGAACGATTTTTGCTAAGGCGCCATTTCCATTATGTAATAGTGTAGCTGGTCTCTTGGAATTCTTCATCAGATGATTCTGATCTTCGATTTTTATACGTCGATAGAAAATGCTCGTCAGATTGATAAACTTTTGCAAAGGAACCATTTTCATATTTCTTATAGTTTAGCTGTTCTGTTAAGGTTCTTCATCAGGTGTTCCAGTTTTCAAAATCAATTATAGCCTATATGTTACCTTACCCAGGCTTAATAGCTATACAACAAAAAAAGTTTCATTCAAATCAAAACGCGTACATACAGACAGACAGACAGACAAGAAAATCCAAAAAAACGTTTTTTGCTTTCTATCCATTTCAGTCAAAAATACTAAATTACAGACAAAATATTTTTACTGTTTTATTATTTTTTTATGTATTAGAAAATATTCACCAAATAGTCTGTGTCCAAATAAAAAATACAGTCCACTTGAGAACCTCCTCTTTTTCTTTGAAGTAGGTTGAAAAAGCAGATTTATGCCAGTGATATTTATTGATAAACAATTCCATTGACTTGTAGATAATATTAACAGTCATAAAAATGAGAGTCATTCCGGCAAGGCCAAATCAATTTGTTGCTATACTTGTAGAAGTAAAGCTGATAATAAGTTAGTACTTTGTTGGATGTTATCATCATTATTTTTAATCTATGCCATTAAACTAAAGAATGGAGGCCTTTTTGATTTTGGCGTGATCACTAAATCAATATACAACCATTGAAATTAGAAACTATAATGGCGGCTGCGCATTTTAATGTTCGTAATGCCAGAAAGAAATCATACCGAATTTTCAACACGAATAAAAACCTTGAATCCAAAAAAAAATCGGAAAAGTTACCTTTCTTATTCGATTCAGAAGGTCACAATAGGTTTTTTATTCATTTACTAGCTTTTGCCCGCGGCTTCGCCCGCGTGAATTTCCCACGGGAACAGTGCCTTTTCCCGGGACGAAAGGTATCCTATGTCCTTCCCCGTACTTTTAACTGCTTTTTCCCGGGACGAAAGGTACCCTATGTCCTTCTCCGTATTTCTAACTATGTGTATGCGAAATTTCAGGAAGATTGGTTCAGTAGATAGAGCGTGAAGAGGTAACACACAAACAAACTCACTTTAACATTTATATTATTAGTTAGGATTACCTTCTCTAATATCCCGTGTCACAGTGTTGTTGGTCGAATTTCTCCGAGACGACTCTACAGAATTTAAATGAAATGTATGTAGGTATATTATGACAATAGGTCGTAAAATATGTTTCATACCGCTAAAGTCCACAGTTCCACACGAACGAAGTCGCGGACAAACAGCTGAGTAAAAGAGGATGCTTTTTCTTTCTTATCGAGTGTGTTATTATATTAACACTGGTGTCACACTAGTAAACTAAACAGTCAGCCAATGTACAGGTTTCCTCACGATGTTTTCCTTCACCGTAAGCAGATGGTGGTCTATGAGAAAACTACCATACACGAGTCAGATTGATCTACAAACTCATGTGACACAGATAGGATTTGAACCCGGGTCCTATCCGACCTCAGGCGTGTGTCATTATTATTACAGCTTCAATGAAGCGGTGGTGGCAAAGGTGGCAAAGTGATGCTGACTGATTGACATATGACATAATTTCATTGTGGAGCCAAGCCTCTTAGTGTAGAAACTTGAAAATTTGCAGACAGAAATTTAGGAATTCCATCTTTAAGGGGTAAAAACCGACAGTTTCTGGGCGAAGCCACCGGAAATAGCTATCATCAGATACATGGACAACACTCAACGGCCCATACTAAGCATTGCATCGTTAATGGACAATCTGAGATTACTTTGTTAAAGTACCTATGATGAAATCATATTACATCATGTCTGATAATATCCTGAGTGATGCTCTAAATAATCTCTGAACAAATTCTACTAATTGTGTTAATTAACGAAGCAAGTACAATGCGATAGGTTAACAAAGAAGCTTTTTGATATCTCTGTAGCTAATATAGGTATTTACTATAAATAAGTTGCATATAAGCAACTTTACTCGAGTGAAATATATTGATGACTATGTTGGAATGTGGGCCGAAGGTTCGGACCGTACGACGAATAAACCTTTTTTTAACTAAGTTAATAATGTAATTTCTATCAGAACTAACTTTTTTCTAGGATTTGCCATTCTTCATTTCACACAAGCTGATAAATGACCAAGTGATTTTGTTATTATGTTTTTAAATAAAATAAATAAATTATCACTCGGGAGCAAATCGTGATATAAGAAAACTACCTCTATAAGGAGAAGGGCCGTTGCAAATTACAGGAGGTCTATTGTGGATCTCCAGTCATATCCTTACTGAAAACCCACCGTAGTCTGTTTTCACGGCATCTCCCAACACCAGCCCGGAGTCTGTTTAAACTATCACTAAACAAATCCTAGTATTGGCTTCTTTGGCTTGTAAGCTAGGCGTCCTACAGATGCTTCAGGAAATTGGTAGGTATACATATTAGCGGACTAGCTGTGGCCCGCGGCTTCGCCCGCGTGAGTTTCGCTTAGATGAAAAATCTTTTTGTGTTCCAAACTGTTTCAGATGTTTCGGATTTTCGTTTTTTATACGTCTACAGAAAATGTTCATCAGGATGAACGACTTTTGTTAAAGCACCATTTCCATATTTCTTATAGTTTAGCTGTTCTGTTATGGTTCTTCATCGGGTGTTACAGTTTTCAAAATCAATTATAGCCTATATGTTGCCCAGACTTTATAGCTATACAACAAAAAAGGTTTCATTCAAACCCGTCCAGTAGTTTTTGCGTGAAACGCGTACATACATACAGATAGATAGACAGAAAGACAAGAAATTTCAAAAAAATTTTTTTGCTTTCTATTATTCTTTTTAAGTGTCCCTCTATCCATTTAGTCAAAAATACCAAATGTATAGACAAAATATTTTTACTGTTTTATTATATGTATAGATTTATGGGGGATAGAATTGCACCTCAATTCATTCTTAATATCTTCAACTATGTTAATAGAAATAATAGGTACCTACCTACTTAATGTAAATTTACCAAAAATACTAGGAAGCTAAATCACAGAGCAAAAATAAATGTCACCCAGTACACAACTAAGCGCGGATTTAAAATGCGTTTAAAGTTTAAGCAAGGAATTCAGCCAAATGTGAAATGCGAGTATACAGGGTTAACCACGTCGTAAATTTATTTAAAAAAGGGAATTTAAAAAATCTAGAAACTACGTAGAATATTCCTTGGACGGAGCAACAAAAAGTAAAGACGCAGCAAAGTGTAATCTTGTTTATTTCGGCATTTTCTTTTTAACCAATAAAAGCCAAAATTAGATATTCATAATTATGTACGTAAAAGTGTTCAATAAAAAAATCAGGAGTTGTGTGCTTTCGTTTAAGAGGTTTTCATTAATATAGGCGATGGACTAGCTATCTATTCAAATACTTCAAATTACTATTTCAAATACTTTCAAGTGAATTAAGTACTTTAGAATTATCAAAATTTCAATTACTATCAGTAGTCTAATATTTGGTTATCTTAGAGATTAAGACGTGAAAATATGGATTTTATGCTAGATTACTGCTAAATTTAGACAGATTTAGATTTTTTGCGGCTTTATTTATTTCTACTCTTAAATATCTACCGGATAAAGGTTAAAATTTGTCTCACACGTTATCCGTTAGCTACGATTGGCCAAAATTAGTGGCCGTCCGACCAAGAGAGCTTTCCTTGCGGAAATTCCAGCACCGTGCCAAAATACAAACTTATTTTAACACCAACTACAAACAAACAGACAGAAATAAACCTTAAAATAAGCTTCATAAAGGTCGTGTATATTTTCGGGATGTTCACTTAAATTTGGGGAGCCTTTAAGCAGACGCCAGTGGAATTTCAACAAGTTGGTCTGTCGTCCTCAGTGCACTGTCTATTTGTGCAGTTTGCTACCTTGTTCTGAATGCAATAAGGGTTATTGTTGCTCGAGATGAGGGTTAACCCTTGCCATGCCGACAGTCTTGACGAATGTTGCCAAAACTGGGCAGTTTTCACCTCGTTTGCACCGGCTTTTATTGTTTTATTTACGATTTGGTTTATTACGCATTTGCAGGTGGATGTGAAATTTTAAAATTAATTTCTTAAGAGCTTTTTATATTATGTTTCAAAATAAAATAAATTTTTGAATGAACTTTAAGAGAAAACCCGCTAAATGAAATAATTTTCTAGTAAGAGGATTTTGCAGCGATATAGTGGAAACATTAAGAATTTATTGTCTTACAATAATTAATTGTAAAGGTAATTATTTTAGGGCTTTAAACTGAGGATTCCTCCACTCATAGGCGATGGGCTAGCAACCTGTCACTATACCTGAATCTCCATTCTTATTATAACTAGTGGTTCTGTCAGAACAGTAGACCTCGCGAGCCCTTCCACGAAATAACCGATATTTTACCGTGTCCCTGGCTAAAAAGAGTTTTAAAACCAACCTACCAATGCTGGAAAGAAGTAAAAAGTTCTCATATTTTACCCATAAGCCGAAACATGTTCTTGTGGTTGGTCAATACCACCACCAAAAAAATTACTGAAACCTGCCTTTTTTGCCTCAAATAATATAAATAATAATATAATAATAAATATAGACGGACAAATCACACAGATTGAGTTAGCCCCAACGTAAGTTCAAGACTTTACGGGATGCTAATTTAACAATACTATATTTTATAACAAATACATATAGATAAATATCCAAAACCCACGTCAATCTGAAAAAGATTATTTTCCATCTTGACCCGACCGGGTTCGAACCCGGGACCTCTGGTGTAGCCGTCCGGGGCGTGATGACCGTTAGGCCACGGAGGTCGTCAGTCGTCAGAAATGCATGTGCGCAACAAAATTAAAGTTCAAAAAGGAAAGTTCAATTTGAAATCGAATCTCTCTGATTAGTAGGTATGTAGGTATTATATATATTACTTTTTTTTTATAATAGGATTCTAATCATACAATGAAGTTTTTTGATATCAGAATTATTTCAAGTGTTCAAGATAATTCTACCATGCAAAGCAATCCACAATACAATACCATTAACCAAATAAATACACACAATTCAAAGCCTGTGTCCAAAAATAGTTTTGCTTAGACAAAAAAAAGCCATATGATTTTTAAGAACCATTTAATTTTATTTAATAAATGAATCAAGTCACTCTTGTAAACGTATTTAGCGATTTTGCGAGTATTAAAAGCTTTGCTGCGCCATCTATTGATTTTTTTGTGAACTATCGTATGAGAATTTATAACATATGGATTTATAGCAGTTTTATTGAATTTTACTATGTTGTTCAAACAAAAAAAATGCGTCTTAATAAGAATAACAAAAATGTCTAATGACATTTTTGAATTATTTTTTAAATAGCTGAGATATGAGGTTTTTTATATATTTCGGCCATTTTTTAAAATTTCAAAAAACTGGCTCGACTAAAAAATTCTATAAAATTACCGAACCTGCTTACAAAATTTCATGAGAATCGGTTCAGAAATGCGACCTGTAGGCGATAACATCCGGACAGACAAAAGAATTTTCGGCTAGTGGAAACTGAGACGCTTCGCTCGCTGCGCTCGCTCGGTCGATAAGTTAAAAAATAATATTTTAGTCGTTCTCATTCCCCATCTACCAAACATATCTACCTTAAAAAATCTTCCTATTTTTGACATAAAAGTAATACGTATTATTTATGATTCTTCCTGCCTGTTATGGTCGTAGCTAACACAAGTTATATTTTCAGATGGCGAGCCCATCAAACTACCAGAGAACCTGGAGAGTCTACCGCGAGCTGAACACTTCGCGGCACAACGACATCGCTGGAACACCAATGAGGTAAGTGGAAATGGGCTATCCTTCAAGAAAGAATGCCATAGAGTTGACATCTGCGTATACCCTGAGTGAATAGGCTGGTTCTGGGTAAGCTCGCTACATCGTAGACCTCATCTCTGTCCTCTGACAAGATTGTGGTCAAGAGCAAATCCATATTTAACAAAAAAAATACCCTTAAGGGACAAACTTATTATAATACTACTAAATTGAAAACACACAATAACAATGGCTACCCTCTCACTATTACAAACTACAACTGGGTTAATCAACCCAAATGGGTTGCTTAGGTCTCAAACCGGTCAAGCGAAAATAAGTGAAACTATGACAAAGACAAAAAAATATTAAGTTTCTCTATATCTTTCTTACTGAGATTCGTTTATAGCTGTCACGTTCTTTCATGGTATTATTATTTGTATGTCAGGTCTAGAGATACTTGATCAAGTCTCGACTGAATTAAAAGTTATAAAAATGTCTTTCAAATTCTTAATACTGAATTGAACCCATATAGAAAATACACACCGGAGGATGGGCAGCAGCATCTTTCCGCGTACCTACTATGCCATCACACTGCGATCGCCAACCCGCCTGCCAAGCGTGGCGATTACGGCAAAACCCCCCATGGATAAAATCCTTGGGGAAGGCCTTTGTCCAGCAGTGGACGTCTTTAGGCTGAGAGAGAGAGAGAGAAAATATGTATTAATCGAATTATTGCATTATAGTGGATAATGTGGATATGCACCATTTTTCTTGAGTTTTCCACAATAGAGACACATACCTACATACATAGAATCACGTCTTTATCCCTATGGGGAAGACAGAGCCAAGAGTCGTGAGACATGAAGGCTACGCTTAGCTGAATAGTGGTCTCTCTGATAGAATGGAGACAATAGAGACAAGTATAGCAAAATGCAAAATGGCTCTTAATCAAAATTAAGTTAAGGATGCACCCAAGTTAAAAATAAGTGAAAAATAAATCAAGTCAGTAACTAAAACGTTAAAGTTCTATTTTATCCCGATTCGCTATTGGATTAAGTTGCGCTAAGTATATAACTTACACAAACTCTAAGCTATAGTTAAGTTACCTGTTCTAAGTTAGATAATGAGCGAGTTAATCTAGTTTCCTAATTAGCGGGGCTAAGTGGAGGGTTAACTTGTAGATGTATTTTATAGTTTAACAACTTAGGTTTAAGTTTGAACTGAACGTATTTTGCCTAGATTTTTGATTATACTATTTTAAGTTGTAGGTAGATATTTTTTATGGAGATAAATACTCAACGGTCTATTTAGTAAAAAAAATTGTCGAAAAAATGATATCTCTTTCTCTCAGCCAAAAGACGTCCACTGTTGGACAAAGGCCTCCCCTAAGAATTTCCACAAAAAAGTTGAAAAAAATTTATAATCTAAAAAAAATATTATACAAAAAGTCACCTCGCGGAAAATTTGGTACATACCGGTTCTTTCCGGTACTTTGTATGGAGAATTTGCTACCAACCGGTAACAATCCCTGGGAAAAAGGTAAGGCATATAATGATGATATCCCAAATATCTCATGGAAGCAGAGGCACGCGGAGCAGTCTGTATAAAATAAAATTCAAAGCTCTCAACTTTATTATGAGTAATGCATCGCATTTGAAAGATCGTTTGTCACCGCTACTGCTCTTATCTATGACATTTCTCATTCAGCCGCATATCTTCGGGGTCCATTTCTCAAAAACTGTCGATACCAGCTCATGCTGTTTTAAAAAAAGAAAAATGTTTTGAGGTTCTGTTGTCGAACAGTTCGTAAAATTAAAAAAAAAATGTTAAGGGACGCCCTCATATGTATAATATTGAAGCAACGTGGCACGACGTCGTCATGCCATTTTCCGATACGGCATTCGAGTGGATTTTACTGCCAAGCTGCGTCAATAGATATTTTACATCAAAAATAAAATAAAATTCTTCTTTTCAAATCACTATAAGTATTAAACTTTTATAAATCATATATGGTCAATTTAGTCATAAATATATAATTATTGTTTACTGTCATTACACAGTAACTTCAGTGTTCTCCCATGGATTTTTTTGAGCCTGTCTCACTGCTAGACAAAGGCCTCCCCTATTTTTTCCAAATTTAGACATTTTATCAATTTATGACCCTAAATCTGACAATGAAGACCGTTCCCCAGCACTGGGATAATAAAGGTTAATAAAGAAATAAAAAAAAAAACATCATTTGCTCAACATTCAAGGCCTGATGCATAACAAACTTTTCTACTTAAAATATGCCAGGAATTAGGTCGGCAACACCAGATGCCGTCAACGACTGTCAATAAATAGGACACGACCGTTACAGCCCGTCGGGCCAACCTACCCGTAACTGTTCTGTAGGGAAATTACAAGTTCCTTCGAAGCCTTTTATTGCTATGCGATCGATTGCTTACTCGAAGCCAAGTTAGAGCTTTTTTTTTCCTTTTTTTTAACTTTTCCTGGCTCGTGGATCGGCGGAAATTGCACATTTTAAATCAATTAGGTTTTAAATTTAATACCAAGTAAGTTAAGGTTTTTTAATATTTAGAAAGTTTGACAAAGCTATACGTATGTGACATTATTTGCTGAATTATATGCCTATATAATACATAATATGTATAGTGACACACTGAAACAATGGAATACTAAATCAGTTCAAGAAGGTCTATATAGTTTTCTAATTTATCATAGTTACTAGCTGCGTCCTGCGGTAAAGCTCCCGTTAGAATTTCAGGATAAAAAGTTCCCTATGAGCTATTCCAGATGATACGCTAACCGTGTGTCAAATTTCATCGAAATCCATCCAGTAGATTTGGCGAAATTAAGTATCAAACTTACACACTTCCAATTATCGCATTTATGCAATTCGGATCGTATAGTGAGATTATAAGAGATGGATAATATATCAGCAAAAACACTTACTTCAGAAGTAACCAACTTTTTGTATTTTTAATGCAAAAAGGTTGTCCAACCTGTACACAAAAATCAACAAACTTTCATCTAAACATCATATTTTTTACATAGTGAAAATAAATATTCAGACAATCTCTAAACATCCGATGTAGCACTTCACCCCATTCTACCCGGGTGACGCCATTATCAGGGTTTATTTACGAACACTCGCATTTTATCGGAGGGTAAGCACGGGTGGCAATGAAAGCTGAGGAGTGGTGACCGTTTGGATGTTTGGACACTCTATAAAGTGTACAAAGTCACTCTATAAAGTCGAATTGATTGGAGGGACATGCAAAAGGTAAAGTATTTTGTTAGACCGGGGTAAAAGACATCAAACGGCTATTGACGATTGATTGATGATGAATGACATTGTGAATATGATGATGACTAAGATGAAATTTTATATAGAGATAAGTAAAAATCGTAAAAAGTGTAAGGAAAAAAAGGTAGGCATCTATCAGTAATCTGCTGGATTTTTAATGAAAATATCTTGTTTTTCTCACGCTCACTACTATTCGATGTGTGTGTTTAAGTTGAGGTGTTTCCATGGCAAAAATAAGAACTGGTATTTCAGAGTTCTATGCGACTAATGTCAGGCGCCAGCGCTCGGCGTAAGTATTTCAATTTATAAGGGCATACTTAACCCACTGAATTCGATTTCAACCAAAGACGTATAATGTCATAAAAATAATACTTAATTTTTTTTTTCTAATTTCATGGTGTAAACTTGACAACTTTGCGACTTACCTACATGACTGTAAAACATAGAGTTAAATGACTATTAAACTTTATACTGTAAAACACAAACAACAAGCAATTCGATATGACCGAATCGAATTCGTACACGAGCTGAACTCGACGAAACCCAATAAAATGGTAAGAAATAGTAAAACGCTTTTACGAGCGTGTTAACGGATCCCAGTGGATGTCATACAACATACAACATAATATATAAACTATTGGAATACTGCTGAAATAACGCGCGGCGTGACACGCGATGTCGTGTCATAGATATACTAAATTCGTAGAATAGACTAACAAATTATTTTCATTTTAATCTAAGGAAACGGTTCTTAAAGTTGAAGCATGTAACAGCCTGCGGAGATGAAGTATTTTGCATTTCTTAAGATCGATGCTTATTCTATGCACTTATTTTCGCACTAAGTATTGGTTATAATATCCACTAAGTATTGATTTTCTTAAAAAAACGACGGGACAGTAAGAACGTCTAAACGATTTTGGAAAATATAAAAAAAATATGACGTGTCCAAATGTTTGTCTGTGATAATCTCCAGAACTACTCAACAGATGAAGTCTTGTAATTTTTGTACTTTATGTACTTACATATTTTTATTCCGAAATTCATAGTAAAGGCCTGAGCACATTTAATTTTTACAAATATTATAAGGACATTAGAAAAAATATCGGCATCATAAATTTCCTTAAAATATAACCTCTTTTTTTGTCTATTACATGAAACTTTTGCCACCTGAAGCATACAGTTAAAACAAACTTTCAATTCAACAGAACCGCGACACGAAAGGACTAGGTTAGTAGGACATATTATAACAGTTCAAAAGTAATTTATTCTATAGTTACACGCTGTCTTGGTGTGTGAAATGTCTTTGATGACCTTCTTTCTGAGTGTGCAAGTATCAGATTTTATTTACTGACCCCAAAAAAATGCTTGTTCCTCGAAGGAATGCATTTAAATCACAACAGTTGCATAAACGAGGTGTGTTACAACTTGTCACTAGTTCTGATTCTCACTTCTATAACAAGTCCACTGTTCAGCTTCTTCTTCTTATCGAGTGTGTTAAGACACTGGTGTCGACATTTTATTCAAGTGTCATGTCATGACTTTTACGACTACCGCCATCTAGTGGCAGTAGCCGTATACACAGTAGTAAACTAAACAGTCAGCCAATGTGCAGGTTTCCTCAAGACATTTTCCTTCACCGCAAGCAGGTGGTGGTCTATGAGAAAACTACCTTATATGAGTCAGATAGATCTACAAACTCATATGACACAGATAAGATTTGAACCCGGGTCCTATCCAACCTCAGGCGGGTGTCATTACCACTTGATCACCACCGCTTCACTGTTCAGCTAAATGTGGGCAGACAGAGCCAATGATCACGAGACTTCGAAGTCTCGTGATCATTGGCTCTGTCTGCCCCGTTAGAAATAAAGACGTTATACTGTGTCTGTATGAATATATGTGAAATCACTACTACTATTATGTAAGGTTTTATGTCACTCTCCGCCCCTCTCATTTCGGTGTTATTAAGCTTTGTAACTCCTAAACCACGCTTCGGACTTCGATGCGGTTTTCACTGTTGGGTAGGGAATTTATTGAGGAACGATGTATTGATGTATGTATTACGGAATTAACATCAGCCGCTGGGAGAGGCTTGCAGATCGACGTGACGAGTGGCGCCGGTTGGTTGATGATAGTGGAAGTCGAGTTCGTACTCGACTTCGTAGCCAACAGAGTGGCTAAAGAAGACCGAAAACGCCACGAGCTTAAGGCTAAACCACCTGCAGTCTATAATTACAACTTCGTTAACGGGGTCCTGACGTGTGCACTATGCTCTCGCATATTTGTCAACAAGCTGGGCTATACTAGCCACTACAGAGCTCATTTAAGGAGCAACCCAAGCAATTAAGGGAAGCAGTCGCCGAGGCCGAAACCGGCCAGGCACACATCATCATCATGTATGACTTTCACCCGTGCTAAATCATTTTCGGTCTCCAGTTCAGATAATACAGCTTGGCAGTCAATCGATATAAGCCCAAGTTTACACGTTGTACATGCTAATTTTATGGGCAGCGATCAGTTGACATGAAATATTAGAGTTACGGTCTGATGGGGCAGTTAGCTGGGATAACAGTTGGGGCGATTTATTACTGCTGGTACGTTCGATAGCTCTTTCTTTCTGAGTATTTATGTTTGTTACTCTGTAATGCTACAACGTACGGTATTTGATGAAATTTATATACAAACAGACGGACAAATTGAATACTAGAACAAAAAAAAATTTATACTTAAATTAGCTGGCGCCCGCGGCTTCGCTCGCGTTAATCCTTTCTTAGCGGATGCCTACGTCATAACATCTACCTGCATGCCAAATTTCAGTCCGATCCGTCCAGTGGTTTGAGCTGTGCGTTGATAGATCACTAAGTCAGTCAGTAAGTCACCTTTGGAGTTATATATATATATAGATACTTAAACTAGCTGGCGTCCGCGGCTTCGCTCGCGTTAATCCTTTCTTAGCGGATGCCTACGTCATAACATCTACCTGCATGCCAAATTTCAGCCCGATCCGTCCAGTGGTTTGGGCTGTGCGTTGATAGATCACTATGTCAGTCAGTCACCTTTGAGTTATATATATATATATATATATATATAGATTAGAACATAAAACTCGACTTTCCATAACAAATCCGAACAGCAGATGAATCAATTAGTATGAGAGAGCAAAATAATGTTTGTAGGTTAATGTTATAGATTTTCTTAGGAGATATTAACTTTAACATCCAAATCTGCTGCAAAAATTTGAATACTTTAGGAAAGTTATTCTGGAATGTGGAGTTATTATGGAGTATGGTATGTGTGAGTATTTTGATACTTAATCACGCAAAATATACTGGATGACTTTCGATGATATTTGGCACACTGATAAAATGAAATCTGAAACTGGTGACTGAACATGGGGTACTTTTTATCCCGAAATACCCACAGGAGCGGAGTTCCGGGGCATACCTAGTAGCACATAGTTCCTATACAGGAAAATCACAATACAATAGTATAGTGTCCACTTCATTAGGCACGCCTCTCACGAGCGCCGCGATCCGAACACGGTGGGGATAGGATTAGGCTGGTTGTACGCTTGCGATATTTGATATTTCAGATGTTTACTTGATTGATTAAGATTTCAATTTTTGAAACTATCTGCGACTACGAAGGGAATTTCTAGTTCTAGATAACCATAAAGAAATGTGTTCAATTAAAAATTCAATGGAACGTGATAGTTAGAAACCATTTTTTTTTAGTTCTCAAGGGTCCAGTAACATGACCAAAAAAGGTCGTACATACTAAGCTTGTCGACCTCTGTGACGTAATGGTCATCATTCAGCAACACTCAACATCAGACTGCCAACATTCAGTAATGAAGAGGCACTTAAAGATTCTTCTTTAGAAGAAGAAGGAAGACTTCTTTAGAGGATTCGAGGACTTATATTCGATTCAATTAATTCAATATTTACAATTCAATAGGTAGTTAATTATTATTATAGAGGAAGAAGCAGTCATCATGCCAGGCTGTCACACCGGAGGTCCCGGGTTCGAATCCTGGTCAGATTAAGATGGAAAATATTTTTTTACAGATTGACCTGGGTATTGAATGTTTATCTATAAAAATATATCCTTGAGTAAACATCCCATAACACAAATGTCGTAAAAACTTAGGTCCATAGGTCAACAAGCTAATTATTAAAAAATAAAAAAACTCGACAAACAACTCACATAGCCTATGTCACTCGTGCGAATGCAAGGAATCTGAAAATACGTCTCACATCAAAATCTGTTAAGTCATTCAGGATTTATAGTGGAATAAAGAAACTTACATACATACATACACACATGAACCCTAAAAAACATAACACCCCTTTTTTGGTCAGTCGTGTAAAAAGTTGCGAGTACAATATGTTTCTGTTTCCTCTCTCCAAACTAGCTGAATGATGACTGCTGGTGGTACATAAATCAAAAGTTCTGACGTGTGCGGCTTACTATGAAACACTTTATACTCTCTAGTTTCAGCTAAGTGTAGTAAATTTTCTCAGAGCTTTAGATAAAATAGCTAAAAACTCTTAGAGCATGGATCAGAGTGTGGTGTTATGTTTTCAGGGTATATCTATTTTTGTAAGTTTCTTTATAATAAAAAAAAATCAGACCAGTGCGTTTCATAGAAACGGGGCGTTAATATACCTACTACTACTACAAATGAAACTGTATCCGTGAACACGTCAGTAACACGTCAATGTGTGCGTTTTCATAGTCATAGCGTCCCAATACACACAAAAACGGGGGAGAGGTGCGAGGGTTGCTATATTGCGGGAGGAGCAGGGAAACTCCTGCTTTCCTCCTTTCTGTACTTAGTACTTATATTAATTCTGTGCTGAAACATAATGTTAAATGTATCATGTATATGGAGAAAATATATAAAATTCGAATTTAACTCAATGAAACATAAAATATACCTCGATAAGAGGCTTACGGATAAAATATCCTCATTGAATACCCTCAGGTTTAACCGTAAAAACCGGTTTTCTTGAATATACGGTTATCTCGCCGGCTTACAAATGAACGAATCTTCTGTGCCCGTGGAGACGCGGCTTTTATAAATTTATGACATGGAATTTATTGCATTATAAATACCGGCGCGGTTTGAAGACTTTGTGACATATTAGAAACCCTCTATTGGAAGAAAAATAAATTTATTAAGGGAACCAGCCTTAGATGATAGACTACTTTATCCCTATATTTTTTCAAAAGTAGTTGCAGTTTTATACAGATGCTTGTGATAAACTCATGAGATTGGAGCAGAATTTGAACCTTTCGACCTAGGTGGACGTCTCCACCACTTAGCTACCAGGCTACCATCACTTAAATCGCCATAGTTTAGCTAACTCGATCTGAAAAATTTGTTCTATTGATTTTTTCAGATCAGTGTTATATTTATCACTTTATTAGTATCCGCTTATAACCGGTTGGAACTGGTTAGCGTGACAGCGGCCATTACGGCGGGAAAATGGCGGATTTGTTTTCGCGCCGAAACTAAATTAATTGATCTGGCGCACGCCACGTCAAGTGTTATCCTAGTTTTTGCTGTATCGGTGTCTGGCAACACAGAAATTGAAGGGGCATACATACATGTATTATTTTGCCGCCATTTAATATAAGCTGCATAGGACTTTGGACTTTATGAAATACTTAAATGAAGGAAAAGTCGAAGCTAGGAGAGGAAAAGGAAAGCCAAGAATTATAGATCAAGATTTATAGACCAAATAAAAGAGAAGGCAAGGGTTGTGTCGTATAAGGAGGTTAAATCGATGGCGGAAGATAGATGCAAATGGAGGATGCTCCACAGACAAGAACACAGTTTTTAAATATGTGATGATGATAATGAGGACTTTGGAGTTCCTTTGCTTACTAACACACTAAATCACATCGAATTTCCTTTAGAATTGTAATGTGTATAATTACGTATTGCTTGTCATATAAAAATACAAAAATTGCTCTCTTCTTCTTCCTTAGCCTGGTATCACCCATTGTCGGGTATAGGCCTCGTCATGGATTTTCCACTTTGCCCGGTTTCTTGCAGATCTCATCCAGATTTTGCCCAAAATTTTGTAGATGTCATCGACCCAGCGCATTAATGGTTTCCCAACTTTTCTCTGGCCTGTTCTGGGTCTCCACTCCGCAATCCTGCGCGCCCAACAGCCGTCCTCTCTCCTGCTCATGTGGCCTGCCCATCTCCACTTCAACCTCGTCACCACCAGCACAATATCAGTCACTCTAGTGCGCTTGCTTATCTCCGCATTGGTATTGTATTATATTATTAAGAATTCTGTGGTTTACACGATCTTTTACTTGTCTAACACTTATGTTACGTAGTACTTATATTAATTCTGTGCTTATGTCGAAAGTGGAAGCGAAAGACTTCAATTTGATGATTCGAATCAATCTGCGACCGATAAGTCGCAGATTTGATTCTCAATCCATGTACCTAGTATCTCTGAATTTGTAGATCAATCTGACTAACGACTGCCTTCAAGTTTTTCCGGGCAGTAATAAAAAAAAAATAACCTGAACCTAACTTTTTTTCCGCCCTCAAAGTCTTTCCGGGTGGTCATAAAGAGTAACCTGAACCTAACTTAAAATTGTGTTAAAGACAACAATTATTTATTGAGTAATATCTAAAGGGACATTAAGTAGAGCTACCATCCCTGCATGTATGACAATTCCTTATAGTGCCACTGGTGGAACAAGTTGGTGGCACGACGAGGATAAAGGGGAATGGTCATTTTCATCGACGACGGGTCCGGTGAAGGAAAACATCGTGAAATCTTTTGATCAATATGAATCTTATCCACGCATCTAAAAGGATTTCAAATTAAATTATTTATTCAATACGAATCAACCCGGCTAGAATGTAAACAGTAATTTCTTAATCTGAATGTTTACAAACCTGAAACTTTTTACGTGCCTCTCAAATCATCACAATTTGGCTCCGAATCGTAACCTTATGAATCGACCTTTTAAAAAAAGAGGGTCGAAAAGAAGCGAAACGTTTTCTGTACTTTTATTGTATACGCCTCATTAGCTTGGCTGCCTTCGCCTTTTTGTCAAAGGACACACAGTCACACTTGGAAATTCATTCTAGAACCAAAATAACAAGGCCGAAATTGCATTGTCGCGATCAGCACGAATGAATAAGTCAAACGAAAGTGAAATTTGCTACTAAAAACTTAAGGTTGAAATTCGATTGTAAAAATGCAAATTGGGACGAATGTTTTAGTTTTTATTCAAGTTTCGTTTAGTGAATTGTCGTATTGAGTTTTAAATTGAAACTGGTGACGGTTTTCGGGAAATATTGGTGGAATTTTCCCCGCACTGAGAACGGTTACATTGCAATAAAACATTTTAAGTGTGCCGTTTTAAAAGCGTTTTATTTTACATGTTAATTTTATTTTGAAATGATTTTGAGCAGGGACTGCAAGATATTCAAATTGGTCGGGGAAAATTGGTGCACTTCTTGACTACAAACTTCTGATGAGGTCCAGAAAGACTTGCGCGAATTACACACTGATGACTGGCGGGACATGGCGCAGGACAGACCCAAATGGAGATCCTTATTATCGAAGGCCAAGACTCATTTTGGGTCGCTGCGCCATAATAGTTAGTTGAAATTGTAGACATTGAGAGGCAGGAACCACTGGGGAGCGCCTTTGATTAGACATATTCCACATCTAATATGCTAAAAATCTAAAGACTGATCGCTGATACAATGACAAAATTGAGATAATTTATGTTCCGAAACTAGACCACCTGTCAAAAAGCGAGAGCGATGCACTTCAAGCTCACGCTAGGGTGCAAAAAAAGGTAGTTTGACTACAATAGTTACTTGACATATTCATGAATTCATCAATTTAATTTTTTGGTTTTGCTGTTCTCCATTTATTAAAAAGGTTGTAAGAATATAAGTTGTAAACTATGACGAGAGTTATGAAACAATCAATGTCACGTGTAATTTACAGACATCTATCATTAACATAATAGGGCTCGATATAATTATACCTACATCCATGATAATCAAGTACAGTTTCTATTTCAATTTCTTCCAATTACGCCGAGTAACTTATAAATTCATAGGTAATCAATCAATATATATATAACTAGCTTTTGCCCGCGGCTTCGCCCGCGTGAATTTCCCACGGGAACAGTGCTTTTTCCCGGGATAAAAAGTAGCCTATGTGCTATTCCAGGTCATTATCTACCTCTGTACCAAATTTCATCAAAATCCGTCCAGTAGATTTTGCGTGATTGAGTAACAAACATCCTCACAAACTCACAAATTCACAAACTCACAAACTCACAAACTCACAAACTCACATCCAAACTTTCGCATTTATAATATTAGTATGGATTCTTCCATTACTGACTGAGTGACTGATTGACAGACAACGCATATGTAAAACTACTGGGAGTAGGAAGCTGAAATTTGGCATGGGAGGAGGGAGAATGAGAGAATTTCCGGAAATTCCCACGGAAACAAAGTCACAGACCCATGATAGTGACTTATAATGTGTCTAGTATATAGTTTTAAAGTATGTCCGTAGAATCGCGAAACTTAAGTGGCAGTGGGCGGGGCACATAGCTCGTAGAACAGATAGCCGTTGGGACAGAAAAGTTCTCGAGTGGCGACCACGAACCGGAAAACGTAGTGTTGGCAGGCCTCCCACTCGGTGGACTGACGACCTGGTGAAGGTCGCGGGACGCGCATGGATGCGGGCAGCGCAGGACCGGTCGTTATGGAAATCCTTGGGGGAGGCCTTTGTCCAGCAGTGGACGTCTTTCGGCTGAGAGCGAGAGAGAGATGTCACTCTAGATCACCGCTTGCTTCCAGTGAAGAAAAACATGAGGAAACCGAGGAAACCTGCGTTCAAGTTGATGATTTACAGCCGGTAACCTTCTTGATCAATATCCACTATCATACACATAAATATTTTTTGCAGGTTCAGATATTAGCGCGTTCAAACGAACAAAATTAAACAACTAATCGCTTCAGCTTTATTTTATTAGTTTAGATTTCTTATTCGTAGAGCGCTTAAATAATTATACTCCTTTTTTGGGAAGTTGTGTAAATAAATGCAAGTTCACAAATAACGAGCACCGAAGTGCGAAGTTTAGACCCGCCAAGTTGCTTATTTCGCATCGTGAACGTGAACAATGTAATGCCTTGGCCATTGTGGAAGTTTTCTATCGAGTGACTTTGAAATCGAACTTGAACTTGGCGTATTTAATCTTTGTTTTTAACAAATTTGTTGGAAAATTGAATGGTTTATTACTATATTACTGATGGATTGAGATTTTATTGAATAAAATTCATACATAGAGAATTTAAATAACTTGTATACAAATTTATTTATATTTTCATTTATAACACCTCTAGTTGAGCGATTTACAAAAAAGGTAAATAGTTGTCAAAATTTAACTTAATATTTTTGATGGTGATATTTGCTTAGAAATAGTACAACTGGCCATAGTTAGCTAGACAAAGATAAAAATCAAAACCTTTTAAAGTAATTTACTTAAATGCGCAAAATAAACCCGTATAGTATGCACCAAAGTCATAAAAATGTCAATATTATTCGAACTATAACGCACTTCATGTTTGATTGAGAAATCGTAGCAGTCTGTCTACGCAACATGCTACGAGAATCGTCGCGTAGCGCTGTCGTAGCAATGTCATTATTGTGACTTCTACGCTATGTGCGTCTACGCAGCGTGCTACGATCTCGCGTAGTACTTTCTTATAAAAGTGTTTGAAAGTAGATTTTTATATCCATTTGATAGTTGATGATTTTTCTTTTAGTGTTTTCATTACCCAAATACTTTAAACTTTTATATAAGTACACAGTCTTTTTTGTCCTTATGTCATGTCTGGACATTGGCATATATAAGGCATAGAGCAACACGGACTCCTTACGGAGGGAGAAGCCATAGCGACATGTTTTCATTCAAATCTTTCTGGCATATTTTGCGGGGGGAGGGAAATTCACGCAAGCGCTGTTCGGTACACACATACATAATGAAAATCTGTAATTACGACAAATAACGACAACACATATGAAAAATAAAACAATACATTGACAAATCTGTCACCACCCGTCAGATTTTTGTGTACGAATATAAGACAGAACACACATTATCATATTTTTGACTTTGTTTTCAATAGTGAATGGCAAAAATGTAATTCTGCATTATCGATGAATTATAAATTATCGAATTTCTCGGGCCTTCAACTATATAATCAATAGCTTTAATAATATCTGTGGAGTGGTTTAGCCGTGAGTATAACAGTATTACTTCGCATTTATAATATTTATTGCTAAGGAGGTATGGAAATATGTATACGTTCTTATGAATGACATACCCGGGGCTCTAGAGCCCTGGGTATGTTAGCAAGCAGTAATTTGCATTTTTTACATACTAGTGGTTCTATCTGTGGGTCTGACGAAGAATGTGCACTTCGCAAAACGTAAACTTGTACAAAAGGTGGATTTCGCAATTGGTGCACTTCGCAGAGTGTGCACTTCGCAGAATTAGCATAATCCTAACTATATATTATAAATGCGAAAGTGACTTTGTTTGTTTGTTCCTTTTGACTCTTTATCTACTGAAACAATCTTCTTGAATTTTCGCATACACATAGCTGGAAATACGGAGAAGGACATAGGGTACCTTTCATCCTGGGAAAGAGCACTGTTCCCGTGGGAAATCCACGCGGGCAAAGCCGCAGGCGAAAGCTAATAATAAATAAAATCAGAGTTGCAAAGTTATCACGTTTATTAGTTAAGTACCACAAAGACAAGAAAGGAATACTTATAAAATTTAAATAATCTAAATATAACTTAACTATTTCTAGTAATTTTCTCTGACAAATCACTGTCTTGTTCATCCGAGCTGACTTACACCATTCGTGGAAATCAGATGCCGTATAATGAGCTAAACAAACGGGACTTGTCTTTTTGGCATCCCAGGTTTGCTAGTTGTTGCACAAGTTTTTCCATACACACATCTCTAAGTAGGTATTTTTAGGAAAGCTGTAAAAAATAAGAAAATACACGTTACAACATACAACAATTTAAAACTGTACCTATCGCAGTTTATCGATACAGGTCTACAACACACAATGTAAGCAAAGTAACATCACTAAATCTAGATGTTGGACGGAATTATCACTCGACAAATCCGTGTTTCTATAGGCGACCGGACTGATATTGGTAAACAAATCCAACAATGACATTATAATAAAATGTATGAATTTTTGTTTAATTTATAATCATATGACAAGAATTTACTTACTAGAGAAATGTAACACCATCTTTCTGTAAAATAGATGTCCCAGACCTCTTTTTGCAGCACAAAATTGAACAATTCGGAATTTTTTGTATTGCGGCCTATGTGTCATTCACACTGACTGATGGATTCTGTCTAGCGAAAAGTCCGAATGCAAACAGTTTTTATAAACGCTCAAGTCCACCTGGACCTAAGCTTTGCCAGAGGGGAAAGACATCTATGGCGCCTCCCTTCCGGGCCGCGCGCGGAAGTCCTTGTTGCTCGAAGATGTAAGGTGGATACAAATTAACTACAAATATTTTCAGGGCTAATTACTGATATTATTTAGAAAGTACATCAGTGGTTTTTTCAATTTTTTACACGCTAGTTTTCGAGAAAAATTAACGTTGTATGTTTTTTGAAAACCGTAACATTATAACATCCTGTACACAGCTTTGCGTAAAATGACAATTAAAATGACACACACAAACTGTCGTTTACGTATAATAAATCGCTTGACATCTGTCTTTCACGCACTTTTCATAAATAAAGAGGAATACAGCAAATCAATTTCATTCAACTATTAATTGGTGGGAGGAGCTTAAAGAGGAATGAAGTCTCTACACATAACTACAGTATGATACTAAATGTCATCATTTAATAATATTTTTTTTTGTTAGAAAAAGCAAAAAAAAAAACAAGCGTATCGATTTTTAAAATTGTATCTCCAATACGTTTATTTAGCCCCCTGGAGCCAGCACTGAAAATATTTGTACTTAATTTGTGTCCACCTTATATATTCTGGCATTTATATTCTGGCATTTATTAGACCCATCTACAAACTAGTGGTTCTGCGAGAACAGTAGACCTCGCGAGTCCTTATAACTACGAAATAACCGATATTTTATCGTTTTCCTGGCTTAGCAAAGCCATTTAAGAGTTTTGAAACCAAGCTACCAATGCTGGAAAGAAAGTAAAAAGATTCATCCTTTTATATAATATAGAAGTTAGATTTGATAAAAATATGATGATTATATATGTAAGTACCTATACAATGGCCTGCTCGCATATAATTTTTTCGTCATTTCAAATTATTAAGAGTGTATCACGTCCGCGCGCCCGACCGAGTTTAGGTATTTGATAGACCTCAGCTGGCTGTGTGCAAGTCACACGCACACATCGACGTGAGATTGCCGCCAACCCGAAGTAATAAGTGACAGGGATCCGACAAAGGATTTGTAGGTACCTATATTTTTTTTTTTCTTGCTTTACGGTAATGAATACTAAAAATAAAATTACGACCATTTTCTTATGTAAAACATACTTGGCGCGACTTGGCAGTAAAATGGACACGAATGCCGCGACAGAAAATAGCATGACCGTCGTGCCAGGATGCTAAGATGTTAAACATCTGCCTGGCATCCCATGAAGGCCAATTTTTTGGGATGAGGTTTACAAAAATAGTATTTTTGGATCCAAGATGGCGGACAACTTTTTTTAATTTTGCAATATGGGTATTGTTTTATAAGTGTTTCAGTGCGCTGATTACGAAAATAACATTTATTTTGGAATCCAAGATGGCGGACAACTTTTTTTTCACGTTTACAATATGGGTATAGTTATATAGGTTTTTCGGTGCGCTGATGACAAAAATAACATTTATTTTGAGATCCAAGATGGCGGACAACTTTTTTTTCAAGTTTACAATATGGGTATGGTTATATAGGTATTTCGATGCGCTGATGACAAAAATAACATTTATTTTGAGATCCAAGATGGAGGACATTTTTTTTTTCAATTTTGCAATATGGTTAACATGTTGTAGGTTTTGGGGACGCTGATGACGAAAATAACATTTATTTTGAGATCCAAGCTGGCCGGCAGTTTTTTTTTCAAGTTTACAATATGGGTATGGTTATATAGGTTTTTGGGGACGCTGATGACGAAAATAACATTTATTTTGAGATCCAAGATGGAGGACAGTTTTTAATTTTATTTTACAATATGGGTATCGTTTTCTAGGTTTTTGGGGACGCTGATGACGAAAATAACATTTATTTTGAGATCCAAGATGGAGGACAGTTTTTTATTTTATTTTACAATATGGGTATCGTTTTATGGGTTTTTGGGGACGCTGATGACCAAAATAACATTTATTTTAAGATCAGCGTCCCCGAAAACCTATTAAACGATACCCATATTGTAAAATAATAAAAAAACTGTCAGCCATCTTGGATCTCAAAATAAATGTTATTTTCGTCATCAGCGTCCCCAAAAACCTATATAACCATACCCATATTGTAAAATAAAATAAAAAATTGTCCGCCATCTTGGATCTCAAAATAAATGTTATTTTCGTCATCAGCGTCCCCAAAAACCTAGAAAACGATACCCATATTGTAAAATAAAATAAAAAACTGTCCTCCATCTTGGATCTCAAAATAAATGTTATTTTCGTCATCAGCGTCCCCAAAACCTATATAACCATACCCATATTGTAAACTTGAAAAAAAAACTGCCCGCCATCTTGGATCTCAAAATAAATGTTATTTTTGTCATTAGCGCACCGAAAAACCTATAAAAACATACCCATATTGTAAAATTAAAAAAAATGTCCGCCATCTTGGATCTCAAAATAAATGTTATTTTCGTAATCAGCGCACTGAAAAACTTATGAAACGATATACATATCGCAAAAAGTTGCCCGCCATCTTGGATCTTGATTTAGATTTATTTTGATTTTTATGATTTCGATTTCTATGATTTCGATTTATTACGATTTCTATGATTGCGATTTATTACGATTTCTATTTCATCAAAAATTGTCGGCCATCATTCATGAGTATGAAAATGGTACCTATATAAATTTTAAAAAGATTAAAAGTAATAAATACGTAACTCTGATCTACATTACTCTCTGCTGTCTGTGAATACATGAACACGCGAAAATTAAATGCCTCCCGAGCAGCAGAGCGACGTGGATTCCCCTTGACTCTTACCGGCAGACTGATTTTTCTTGGGCTTGGAACTCGTATATATTGAGCGATGGCATTGCCATACAAAAAATGTATGAGGAATTTCTTAGTGAATTGTTACGATATATAATATTTTTTTCGAGTTATTTTTCAAAAATCTAAAACGAGCAACTTGTAGCTAGTTTAATAAACTCGCGATTTAACATTATGTAGAAATTATAATTTGTGTTTTACATAATGATTTCGTTAAAGCCGTGAACCTTGTTTTTCGTATTTTTCGTGTTTTCTGGAAGGTATTTACGCAAAAATAAAAGGCAAAATATTTTTATCTGTCTCGTATAAGTAGTAGCAGTTATTTGAGAAGCCTATAGTACTATTTTTATTATCAATAATGATCTAGTTTTGGCACCAGGGTCAATTCAGTAACGCCTGTTTTGGCTAAAAACGTGTGATGCAGGCTTAAGTAAGAATATTAAATAATTCTGTATTTAATAAGAGTACTTTAGTACTAACTGCATCTTGGGTTCTATTAAAAGCCAAAAAAACCGGCCAAGTGAGAGTCAAACTCGCGCACTGAGGATTCCGTACACTCAAAGCATCTCACATTATAGCTTTCAATAAAAGACCTACTAATTAAAAAAAAATACTTTGCAATCCATCCCTAAGACTCATACTGAATTCAGCGCAAAAATAACCTTTTTTTTAGACTTTCAACAACATACCAACAACATATTTAGAATTTTCAGATTTATTCCTGTATAAGTACTGTTAGATCTTGGTTTTTGTCAAATTTAATCATTTTAGGTCAACTGGAAGTACCCCATGCCCCCATGGTTTTGATTGCTGCCTAAAATCGCAAAATATGCGAAAATTCGCAACATTAACGGTACTATCTCTTGATATGACGTTAGGTTTAGGTTATTTGTAATTTGCGCAACAAAATTAATTACCTAATAAACATCGATCGAAATATTATGTACTACTAACAATGAAAGTTCAATTTGAAATAAACAAAAAGTCACAATAAATCAACTCACTCTTGTAAACATATGAAAAAATTACCATAGCGAGTTTTACGAATATTAAAAGTTTTGCTGCGCCATCTATTGATTTTTTTGTGAACTATTATCGTATGGAAATTGAAATATATGGAATTAAACCGGTTTTATTGAATTTCACTATGTTGTTCAGACAAAAAAGTTGCGTCTTAATAAGAATAACAAAAAAGTCAAATGACATTTTTGATATTTTTTTTAAATAGCTGAGATATGAGATTTTTTTAATATAATTCCGCTATTTTTTTAAATTTCAAAAAACTGGCTCGACTAAAAAATTCTATATAATTGCAGAACCTGCTCACAAAATTTCAGGAGAATCGGTTCAGAAATGCGACCTGTAGGCGATAACATCCGGACAGACAAAATAATTTTTGGCTAGTGGAAACTGAGACGCTTCGCTCGCTCGGTCAATTACCTAAAACAATATAAAATAGGGTGAAGGCACCAATTATCAGCACTTTAAGAGTTGGTCTAAATTTAAGCCCGTATAACACAATGAAAAATACTTTTTCACTTTTAATAATGAGTTTTCTTGCTTCAATATTAATAAATGGCTGACTTTTATTTTTAAAAAAAGGTTGTATTCATTTATTTATTTTTTTATAGAAGGATGATTAAAAAAATATCCTGTCACCATTTATTGGCACCATCATCACCAATTCATAGCATAGAGTGAGCCAAATATCAGCACTATGATAGTAGTAATAAAATTAGGTAGGTAATATAAAATAAAACAGTGTTTACAGCTTGATCTCTTTTAAATAAGAATAAAATTTCTATGAAATGTGTTTTACATTTTTATTTTTATTTGGTGAATATTTATGGGATGGCATATACCATGGATTAAAACTTCTGCGTCTTGCTGAGTTGTTAAAAGATCATCATTTGATAAGGAATCCTTATTCTACCATTCATCTGTTGAGAGTCTTGCTGTTTAGGTTCTTGAACTTTTTTCGTTTTTGTATCTTGTATTTTATTAGCCTTTGTCTTACTCGTCTGTTACTTTTTTGTTAGTTTTGTTTCTTGTATTCTCTGCCTTAATTTAATTTTTTTCCTGATGTTTTGGTAATTTCTTATCGTTTTCTTTTATTGTTCTTTCCCGTGGATTTCATGGTTGGTAGGTGGGTCTAGAAAAAATATTATAACAAATTGCTAAGCAAGCCCAATTATCAGCATGCTCTTTATCCAATTATCAGCACTATGCTCATAAATGGCAGGATGCAGTTTCAGCACCATGCTAGAATTTGGAATTTGAAGACATTAACAACTTTTTCCAAGAAATTTGAAATCTATGCATAAAGAAACACGGTTCACAATCAAAAATATGGAAGAAGCATTTATATACCATTTTTCCATTTATCAGCACCAGTGCTGATAATTTGGAATTCGCAAAATATTAGACCCAGATATCAGCACCACATATTTTGTCATAAATTCACTATAACCTCAATTTATTTTAAACACATAAGCCCCATAAATCACCACAAATATGAGAGAAATCAAAAAGTTTCAGTAAAAGATATTTAAAAAGTCTAAAATACTACAAAATAGAAACACATGCACTTACCTTCGATTACAAGGAACAGGCAAAAAAAAAATTATCAGTGGAACACCGACCCTGACATAAGAAAATTTCGCCATTTATAAATCGGAAAGTGTGTTGTTGCCAGGAATAGGATTCCAAAAAGTACAATTTTATTATTTTTTAAAGTGGTAACAGAAATTAACTGGTGAAATGCTTATAGTTTTACTTTTTGTTCGGAGTGCTGATAATTTGGTGCGGTGCTAGCATTTAGGTCACTCACCCTAGGTACTTTTAGGTTTAAAAAGTATAAAATAATAGTTTTATTCAGTTTACACATGTCAGATAAACAATCATTAATTTAAACAAAAATAAATGTCAAAAGTATAAAATACTTATGCCTACATCAATGCATCTTTGTATAAGAAAAAAACGATTCATTTACACTCGAATTTGCTATTCATCCGCCATAAAAAAAGTAATAAAACATGAATAAAACAGCCAAGCAAATACCACAGCCATTTCATAAGCAAGTGACATAATAACAGTGCACATAAAGCGACCAATTAGGATATATATAGGGCATCAGATTAGCCCGCCCGAGCCGAAACGTATGAGTTTTGTTAATGTGCAGCCCACAGGCGATTCGTAAAGTTGGGGCACACTGAGAACTTTGCATAATGTATTACATTTTATTCTAATTAACACTTTGCGGTGCGGAATAAGTCTATAGAAGTCGTAACAACAAAAAAAAAACTTCCTTTGTGTTTCGTTGATCAAATCGCTGGCAAAAACACTAGTTTTTGCCAGCGATTTTGTCCGCAGGGAATTTACTATAATATCTCGGGTTCTGACCGGCGAATTATCTGCACCAGATTTTGTGTAATATATTTTCATATTTTCTCGTTTCGGAGGCCAAGTCCACTGTGGGGTCACTGAGCCAGCAGAATAGTAGTATTTTCAGCAACACGACTGTGTAACGCGGCTACGTGTTCATCCTCTTTGGATCTTATTATACGTGCGCTGGCACATACATACTTATTTCACCTGTCATAAATTTTAAACTGTATTCATTCATATTCGATTCTGCATTTTGGTTGTCATTCTTGGCCTAGCATCTACCGATATCTATTATTATAAGTTACTTTCATTGTGAAGCTACAATAATACTATTTTAAAATATTATTAAACTATAGACCCTTATCGGGTATGTATTATTAAGTTTTATTAGTTGTTTCGAAAGTAATTCTAAATTTATAGTGAAGTGTGTTATATTTTCTAATCTTTATATATTTTTGTTTTAGGTCTATTTCTTTACCAATAAATTATATTATACGACCCTGAAGATTATTATTTAAGAGTCTCCTCTGCGATAACTGTGAAAACCGAATAATATTTCATTCAATACTTTTTGCGAGATGTGCATACAAACATACAGACAGGCTTTTCATTTTGGCTTCTATTGGGTCCAAAGTCAAAGTCATAGTCATTTTTTTTATTGAAACTTGGCCTTCAAAGAAGGCTCTTTTTCACGTTGATAACTAATTATTTAATCATAATATATTATGTCTCAAAGCTACAAACTACTAGCATTTCGGAACGACCACTGCTGAGAAGAAATGCCGAAAGAAACTCATGAAACAGTCTTGGTCGCCTAACATGCCAGAGGGGCTATTTATTAACTTTATACATACACTAGATTGGGTACAGTCAAAAATAAAATAAAATATAAGAAAAAATATACAGGGTTACTGGTAATTAGATGCGAATCTCTTAGGGGGTTGTAGGTAGTGTTATTTGGATTGATTTAAACCTATAATGGGTTATCCAAAAGTTTACCGTTTTCGAGATATTTAATATTTTAATGTTTTTTTCCAATTAAGTTTCAATCTTTTTTTAAGAAAAAAGTATTCGTCAGAATCAGTTTATTTTCACAGTTAATAAAGGACGATAATGGTGCACTTAATATCAATCATAACATCATAGAAATTCCTAACCAGTTCGGAACAGGAGTACAAAACGTAACGAAAATGTGTGTTTTTAGCAACAAATGCCTTTTTAAAAGCAAATTTTCTCAAAATAATCACTAGTGTTTAATTGTGCAGATTATTAGAAAAATATCTACATTTTATCAGCTTTCTAACGTGGTATAATAAATTTAACTTAATTGGACATTGGTAGAAAAATCGTTAATAACAAAGAGTGGAAAGTGAAAGAATGTGGTATCATGTCAAAATACTAATGAAAAAAAAATCTCATTTTTTGATGAAATAATACAAAAGACACCTTAATTAATGATCTAATTGAGTCTTCTGTCATTATGATGTCTATCATCGACAAGAAAATGTGTCGCACAAGGAGGACCAATATGGCAGGCTCATAATTTGTATTGTCAAAACAGTCCACCCGGTTCGATTTTTATCGTGAACTTCTGTGATAATACAATTCTATTGAGTTGTTTTTACCTCGATAGAAAGCTGATAAAATGTAGATGTTTTATTAATAATCTGCACAATTAAACTCTAGTGATTATTTTGAGAAAATTGGCTTTTAAAAAAGCATTTATTGCAAAAAACACACATTTTCGTAATGTTTTGTACTCCTGTTCCGAACTGGTTAGGAATTTCTATGATGTTATGATTGATAATAAGTGCTCCATTATCACCCTTAATTAACTGTGAAAATAAACTGATTATGACGAATACTTTTTTCTTAAAAAAAATTGAAACTTAATTGGAAAAAAACATTAAAATATCAAAAATCTCGAAAACGGTAAACTTTTGGATTACCCGTTATAGGTTTAAATTAATTCAAATAACACTACCTACAACCCCCTGAGAGATTCGCAGCTAATTACCAGTAACTCCTGTATAATAAAACATGTTATGTTTGTGATCAAGTAACGTTAGTAAGACAAAAAGTCCATGAGGGAGGACGGAAAATGTCTAATCTCAGGAACATCAGAGAGTGGACGGAAATCAAAACAGTGGAACAACTGTTCAGACTGGCTTTGAACAATGCCAACATTCAGTAATGAATAGGCACATAAAGAAACAGAAGGCCCTATAAAGACCCCTCATACTTATTTTTAATTGTTTTCATTTAAATATGCTTAAAAATAGCACTTATAAATAGTCATATTCTTGTTTTATAGTTAGTTAACGTTATAAAATTACTTACCACCGCCTCCAAAGCGCTTTCTCTTAAATATATCCTATGTCATAGACTAATTACAGTTTATATTATACGAGTACTAGCCTACCGAAGAGCATGTATGAAGAGAGTGATGAGTGTAGAGGAAGCAAGAGAGATCTGTAAAGATCGTAGCAAGTGGAAATCGCTAGTCTCTGCCTACCTCCACGGGAAAAAGGCGGGATAATATGTATGTATGTAAGTATGAGTACTAGCCTGTGCCCGCGACTTCGTCCGCACATTTCTCAGGTTCTAAGCAGCGTGTCAAGATGAAACTTTTAGATTTAAGTTAGACCTTCTATAATAAACAACAGTGAAAACCGCATCAAATTTGGTCCATCTATGGGCCCCATGAAGACCCATTTAGTTTTTTTCTTAGAAATCTCTTATGTACGTACAGACACAGACCAGTTACAGTTTTATTATATGTATTGATGATGATGATATAATATTATTATTTTTTTTTCTTATATATATAGTTTTTTGACTATACACAATCTAGTGTATGTATAAAGTTAATAAATAGCCACCAAGACTGTTTCATGAGTTTCTTTCGGCATTCTCAGCAGTGGTCGTTCCGAAATACAAGTAGTTTGTAGCTTTGAGACATAATATATTATGATTAAATAATTAGTTTTCGATGTGAAAAAGAGCCTTCTTTGAAGGCCAAGTTTCAATAAAAAATTTGACTTTGACTTTGATGATAGATCAAAAACAAGTCTTGGTTTAGATGTCTCCCAGTCCTTATCGAAGTAATATGGAGAGGCGCGAGAGGCGTTTCGTATCCGCTATAAAACTTACAGCGAAACTGACTCGCGATAACTTTGATTTGCTTACGATAGTGACGAAACAGCCTGTTTTTATTTTATTTTTGGCAAAGTTTAGCAATTTTAGTAGTTTTCTGTAGTGGAATGGAACTTTGTTACGTTTTTAACTGACTTACAAAAAGTGGTTCTCATTCGGTTGTAATTTTTTGGCAGATCTTCACAGTACATGTGTATACATATTTTATCAGGAATTTTGACAAATGAAAAGTATATGTAAGTATATACATACCATAGACGTAAAAAAAAATTGGTCATTTTGTCCCTAGCCTAATAAGGTGCTTTTGGTCATTCTTTAAAAAAATCCAACTTATTTTGTGCTTATTTTGTACTAATATGCTCCAATCCCATACAGTATACATATACAAAACTTTATTAAATTTTGAGAAATAAAGATACCTACGTACAATAAATCAGGGTTCAAGCTTAAATCACATTCAATATTCCTAAAGTTGCACAAACAATTGCAAGTTTACAAAAAGTTGACATGGGTCACCAAACCCTGTTTCTGCGGAATCAGGTCGGAAAGACCCTTTGCTGGCTGTATACACACAGACAATCTGTTTGATGCCTCCAACCGCTCCCAGATACACGGTGTATGAATGACGTGAACAAAAATAACGTACACACATAGGTTAATAAGGGCTAGACTCCACTACAGAGGAGAAAAGATGAGAGATGTGTTTTAATAACTAAATCTATTCTAATATTTAGTAGGCATATATTTTTTTAATTTTCGAATAAATGAGACATGAGTCGCCGCGCGTGAAAAACAACTATTTGTGAATTCATTTTATTAAATGGTTATTACCAAAGCAGATGCACAGCACACATCGACATATCTGTGCAACTCTCTAGCCACACATCTTCTCCCTGCACAGCGTTTGTGGAGATATCTAAGCAAAGAAAGCAAAGCTTTTTCGCTTCTTCACATGATAATAATCTAAGATATCTCTGCTCTGATAGAAACGAGTGTATGGGATCTCTTTTTTAAATGAATCAAATTCGGTGTCACCAATGAAAAAATACACTGAAAATCATCGTCATGGCCGTTTATAGCATGCAGGTATATAAACTTATGCTAAAATATTCGTCCATAACTCATGTAAATCTGTACTTCAAGTCACGAATTTAATTTTTTTGGTTTAAGTATAATTTTATTAATAAAATCTGTTGGTTGTCAACATCTCTTTTCTACGCTCTGGTGGAGAATGGCCCTAAAGGTAAACAAAACAAAGGTATGGGGTAAACAAAGCGTCCTGTGGTCGGAGGTCGCACACACCTTGGGCAAAGGGACATTTATTACTTAGGGTGTCGCATCACTGATGCCGAGTTCGATACTTGGAATAGGTTTTATTTTCGTAAAGGATTTACTCATGATATCTATAAATATACAAAATCACGGAAATCGGATTATGTAAATAATACAACTAGAAATGGTAGGTATCTATTGCATTATAATTTACTCTGACGTTATGAAGTTCACTAAAAAAAGTTAAGTAAGTTCTGACTGGATGGATGAGAAATGGTCTTTCCCAAAGACATAGAAAAAAAAACATTCTTTAATCCATACTAATATTATAAATGCGAATGTTTGGATGTGAGTTTGTGAATTTGTGAGTTTGTGAGTTTGTGAGGATGTTTGTTACTCAATCACGCAAAATCTACTGGACGGATTTCTATGAAATTTGGTACAGAGGTAGATAATGACCTGGAATAGCACATAGGCTACTTTTTATCCCGGAAAAAAGCACTGTTCCCGTGGGAAATTCACGCGGGCGAAGCCGCGGGCAAAAGCTAGTAGACTTATAAACTTGATTGTCAAATGAAGCCCAAAAACGTTCATAATGTGCTCCAAATTCAATATTTTTTACAAATTCTAGGGAACCAAAACACACCAACATAGACAAAAACCATATCTGACACCTTGCTTCCTCAGCTGTCTGTGTCTCTAAGGAAAATTAAAATAAAAACTCTATGGTCTTTCTACATGTAAAGGCATGGAAGTAGTAAGTACTTTGTACAAAGGTACTTATTACTTCCATGAAAAAAGGTAATTAACTTTATAGTCTTGTTTTAAAAATGTGAGGTGTTTTTTTAAATAAAGTGATTATTTGTACTAAACCACATAGTAGAAACAAAAACAATTTATTTTAAAACCAAGTGCGATTGTAATAATTAGTAAGAAAAAGATTATGTCACATTTGCGTGTTAAAGTCGTATTATTTTATCAGATGAAGTAAAACATTTCTTTAACAAGTTAAATAGCACAATACAAAGTGAACGGGCTCTCAGCAAGTGAAAACGGCAATATTGGCTGTTTTCTATAAGCTGCTGTTTAAAGAATTGAAGAGTTTTCGCCCTGAAATTTCTGATATGTATTGTAGAACGTATGTTTAAAGGGAGGACTGTTTCCAAAACACGATGCGAAAAATTTTGCTCGATAGAAAAAAATCCTGAAGTTACCTCTAAAATTTCATATGAATACAGATAACATCCGTGTTTTATAATAAAAAATGTTTTAAAATCACCAACACAAAGGTATTTTACCTTTTCGATTTCGTGACTGATTTAAATTTTTGAAAAACTAAACATTTCTATTAACTTTTAGATAAAAATGTGAATGGCGCGCAACCGGGACGTCCCCCCCCGCCTCAGCCGCTTCATATGAATTTTCGCTGACCGCCTAACGCCCCTTAAAATATAGCTGCCTTATTCATAAAAAAGTTTAAGGAATCTATAAGCCTATTTTAGGTAGTTAAAATATATTTTGTCTTGAATTTTCGATGTAAATATTGGAGAGAGAGATAGGTACACAATATATATTAGTTCATAATTTGTTTTTTTTTAGTTCATAAAATTGGTTCTTGAAATAATTTTTTTATTAGTATCCTCGATGTTAGTATCTAAAATATATATATCCTTATATATATTAATAAATAAAAAGATTGAGCTACTCCCAAATTAAGTTTCGTACAAAGGCTAAACTAGCGTACTCCATTTCAGGACTGGTAGATTTTGCCATGGGATGTGGGGTGTGTTTGTTCCGGGCAAGAGGTTGAATTTCTGAACGGATTCTTACGAAACTGCACGTGTTAGGTACTGTGTTTACCTAACACGTGTTCCTTGATTTATTTTAATTTTATTCGAAAACTTTTTGATTGAGAGGAAAATAGGGCAAAAATGCGGGAAATCGCTGTAGCGTTATTTATGAACGGATTTCAATCATATTTGGAGAAAACATTGTACGTCGGATCCCCACGGGTTATTATAAAAAAAAATCTGAAAAAGGGAAAGGGGAAAAACGGGAAACAGAGTTTCGCCCGCGACGACGTCTACTGATCTCAGAACCACTAGTTATATATATATATATCCATACTAATATTATAAATGCGAATGTTTGGATGTGAGTTTGTGAGTTTGTGAGTTTGTGAGGATGTTTGTTACTCAATCACGCAAAATCTACTGGACGGATTTCGATGAAATTTGGTACAGAGGTAGATAATGACCTGGAATAGCACATAGGCTACTTTTTATCCCGGGAAAAAGCGCTGTTCCCGTGGGAAATTCACGCGGGCGAAGCCGCGGGCAAAAGCTAGTTTATAATAACATAAATAAATAAAAATAAAAAAGCCTTTATTCAATCCTTAGTACTTAACAAATTAAAATCTCAAACTCAATAATCAATAATAAAATCTCAAATTCAAATTAAATTCAAATTAAAATCAGAATTAACATTCTAATCAAAATTACAATCAAAAATAAATCGAAATTAAAATTAAGTCTAAATTGATTTCAAAAATAAAATAAAATAAAAATCATATTGAACTTCCTAAGTTCCTCTCTCTAGAGTAAAGGCCTCCTCCAGTTTTCTCCACCTCTCCCTCTCGTTTGCCTTTTCCATCCAGTAATTTCCGGCTATTTTTAGTAGTATAGCATTATATATATATAGTTATATTTATATAACTAGCTTTGACCCGCGGTTTCGCCCACGTGAATTTCTCATGGAAACAGTGCTTTTTCCCGGGATGAAAGCTAATGTCTTTTTCAGTACTTCTAACTATATGTATGCAAAATTTTAAGAAGATTGGTTTAGTAGATAAAAGAAGAAGAAGAAGTAACAAACAAACTCACTTTCGCATTTATAATATAAAATAGGATTAATATTTAGATCAATAAATGAATTCAAGATCACCAATACCAGGAATCCAGCAACGGAAATCAAAGGCAACCGCAATCAGTTCAACTGATCACATTCCTCGCTCCGCTGTATTTGTTCCAATGTATTTACAGCACATTCACCACTCGACACTGTTAATTGACTTGTTAATCACTACGCCGCTGTTTGGGGTTAATTTTAAACTTTAGTAAGTTATTTATTAAGGTTTGGTGTGAATAGACTTAAACTATCATCTTTTAGTAACATATTTTTAATAATCATACACAGCTGTGGTCTGGGGCTTTGCTTTTGTGGGAATTTTGGATTAAAAGCCTATGTGCTATATCTGGTATTTTTCTATACGTGTACTAATTTTTATTCAAGTCCGTCTAGTAGACTTTTCCTGATTTGCGTCACTTTCGCATTTAATATAAGAGCTATGTCTCGGGACTTGGCTCCTGTGAGAATTTCGGAATTAAAAGTAACCTACGTGTTGTTTCCGGAAATTTTCTACCTGTGCACCAAATTTCATCAAATTCCGGTCAATAGATTTTGCGTTATTGAGGAACAAACTTACTCATAAACTAACATCTAAGCTTTCGAATTTGTTATATTGTTGGGATATTCAGAAAGGACATCTAATGGCCCTGCATTATCTCGAAGCCACCCAAAGTCCATCCATTTCCAAACCGGACCTTTTTCCTGGAACACACCTGTGTGATAGTGGGTAAATAATATACGATCACATACGGTGTCCATGTTTACGATACACCCAAAATACATCTAAGTATATCACTGTGTTTCATCTATATCACTGTATAAGTATTTATACAATGAGGCATACTTATATTATAGAAATTATAATAATTATGGAAAAATAAACAAATTTCTTCTACTTTGTTATTATAACCGAACTGACTTAAGAAACATAAGGACAATATTATATATATAGGGACAATTTAATCTATAAATAACTATCGCTCCTCAAGTACTCTCATATAGAAATTAGATTTTCGATGTGCATGATTGAAATGCGATAGCTCCGTTGGAAAAGCAAGGTCGTATAAAGACCTGGGGCCCTATTTTTGAAAGTGTGACTCACCAAAAAAGCGTGAGCCGAATAATTTTTCATTCGATATCAATTATTCAGTATTTTTGAATTGTCTTTGTCGAATAATTCGCAACGAGTGGTCTAGACCACTCGTTTTTGTATGATTTGGTAGTCGAACGTTTTTTATGTCAAAATCTTGAATGACATAGACAGCCGGATACGGATATAGATGGAGTCTATACAATTTTCATTTTTGCGTTCCGTTTAACGCTTACGTTCTCTTTGATTGAAAATTTACGAAAATTTTTTTTTACGATTCGTTACTGATTGGTTTTCGTTGCGTAGATTGAAGCAGAAATTGTTTCTCGCATTATTTTCATATCACTGGCAACATTGCTAGACGAGTGATTTAATAAATACGGCTTTTATGTTTTTAGTGACATAATAGGACGAGTGCGACATAATAGTCTATTCGTTTTGGGCGGTATGTCACACTTTAAAAAAATAGGGCCCCTGGTCGCGGGTTCAGGTCCAGCTCGCATGGAATATTTTCACCATATCTAATTTCTATATGTGAGTACTTTAGTACTAATTGCATCTGAAATGCTCAAAAATCCAAAAATAAACTATCGCTCCTCCTTTTTGAAATGGCCCTTGCCATCGTAAACTACCTTCACCAAATAGTTTTTTACATATAAAAGACGAAAGATAGTGCCTTTTCTACAAGCATATATATATCAATGAGAGAGCAGGCGATAGTCTCCCAACTAGCACACAA